>ONZH01025453.1:0-26858 GCA_900303285.1 Rhinella marina | reverse complement strand
CAACCATGCCTGGCTTGAGGTTCAGCGGTGCCAGCCACACATTGGTCTGCGCCGTGATGCCCTGTAACAGCTCTTGGGTGGTGTGCCTTTTGTCACCTAAGCTCAGCAGTTTGAGCACCGCCTGCTGGCGCTTACCCACGGAACTGCTGCTGCGCCTAGAGCTACCGACTGAAGGCGCCATGCCCACGGATGGTAATTCGGTGGAGGAGGAGGGGTCGGAGGAGGAGGAGGATGATGTTCTCCGACACGTGCTGGTGTAGGGCTGGGACGGCACATCGGGAAAAATAGTGGCGGCTGGGGACGGAATACCGAGGGGCAGCCACCGCCATGAGATTGCGAAAGGCCTCGGTCTCTACCAGCCTATAGGGCAGCATCTCCAGGCTAAGCAATTTGGAGATGTGGACGTTGAGGGCTTGGGCATGTGGGTGGGTGGAACTGTATTTCCTCTTGCGCTCCAGCGTCTGCTGTAAAGACAGCTGAACGCTGCGCTGGGACACATTGGTGGACACTGTGGAGGATCGTTGAGGCGAAGGTGTGGTTTTCCGGCGGGAGGCGCTCGTGCGGGGTCCTGGGCAGGGGGTTGACTAGCAGAGGCAGCGAGTGACGCAGGGGGTTGACTAGCAGAGGCAGCGAGTGACACAGGGGAAGGAGCAGTGGTGTGACCCGCAGGAGGTGGTGAACGGCCTTGGTTCCATTGAGTGGGGTGTTTAGCACTCATATGCCTGCGCATGCTGGTGGTGGTTAGGCTAGTAGTGGTGGCACCCCTGCTGATCCTGGTGTGGCACAGGTTGCACACCACAGTCCGTCGGTCAACCTCATTTTCTTTAAAGAACCTCCAGACTTGCGAACATCTAGGCCTCGCCACGGGAGCTTCACTACGTGAAACAGTTGCTGCTGATGCACCAGCTCTGGCCCTGCTTCTCCCTCTGGCCACACCACTGCCTCTTACAACCTGTTTCTGGTGCAGCACTCGCCTCCGCCTCAGAAGCACTGTCTTCACTCGGCATATCAACCCAGCTTGGGTCAGTCACCTCGTCATCCTCCGATTCCTCAGTCTGCTCCCCCCTCGGAATTCCTCCCCTAACAACAACTTCACCACTGTCTGACAACCGTGTCTCCTCATCGTCTGACACCTCTTTACAAACTTCTTCCACTAACTCAACATTGTCATCATCATCACCCACAGACTGCGACAGTTGGAAAACTTGGGCATCGGGAACGAGGTCAGCAGCAACCTGAGAAGTGGTTTGTGACTCTGGGAAGGGTCCAGAAAACAGTTCCTGAGAGTAATGCCGGATCACATTCCAAATTTTCCTGGGAGGGGGCAGACTGGGGGAAGGAGGTTGAGGTGGAGGAGCCAGAGGAGTGCTCCCTTGGGTAACGTGGGTGGACTGCGTGGAAGACTGACTGGTGGACAAATTACTTGAAGCATTGTCCGCAATCTACGAGATCAGCTGTTCGCACTGTTGTGGTTTCAACAGTCCTCTACCACGTGTCCCTGTAAGTTGAGACATGAAGCTAGGGAGTGTAACTCTGCGGCGTTCCACAGCTCCCTCATCAACAGGTACTGTCTCACCCTGCCCAGGACCACGGCCTCTGCCCCTTGCAGTAATTGAATGCCCACGCCCACGCCCTCGTCCTCGACCCTTAGCCCTGGGGTTCAACATTGTTTGTATATAAGTGTATGATATAAAAAAAAAAATAAACGGGCCTGGTGTACTTGTTCAGTCTGGTAGAATTAAGTGACGTATGGAAAGTGTCACCAGGACAGTATATACGGATGGGAGCGAGTGTGCTGAACTGTGACACACAGAAAGGTTACACACAGCTGAGTAAAATGGATTTGTATCACTGAGCTAAAACAACTGAAAAAATATTTTTTTTTTTATATTTGTTTTTTTTATATTTTTTTTACAATTTAGTTTTTTTTGGGAACGTAACGTGCAGGAACTATGGTAGGACTGACTGACACCCTGTTAACGGTGGCTATTTAGTCTGCGACCCAGAGAAATGTCGCACAGAGAGTTTTCTGGATCAAGCGGTAGATGATATCGGTAGCAAATGACTTGGTTGTATTGTGTGACGTACAGAAAGTGTCACCTGGACAGTATATACGGATGGGAGCGAAAGTGCTGAACTGTGACACACAGAAAGGTTACACAAAGCTGAGTAAAATGGATTTGTATCACTGAGCTAAAACAACTGAAAAAATATTTTTTTTTTATATTTGTTTTTATATATTTTTTTTACAATTTTGTTTTTTTGGGAACATAACGTGCAGGAACTATGGTAGGACTGACTGACACCCTGTTAACGGTGGCTATTTAGTCTGCGACCCAGAGAAATGTCGCACAGAGTTTTCTGGATCAAGCGGTAGATGATATCTGTAGCAAATGACTTGGTTGTATTGTGTGACGTACAGAAAGTGTCACCTGGACAGTATATACGGATGGGAGCGAATGTGCTGAACTGTGACACACAGAAAGGTTACACGCAGCTGAGTAAAATGGATTTGTATCACTGAGCTAAAACAACTGAAATAATAATTTTTTTTTTTATATTTTGTTTTTTTAGGAACGTGACGTGCAGGAAATATGGTAGAACTGACTGACACCCTGTTAACGGTGGCTATTTAGTCTGCGACCCAGAGAAATGTCGCACAGAGAGTTTTCTGGATCAAGCGGTAGATGATATTGGTAGCAAATGACTTGGTTGTATTGTGTGACGTACAGAAAGTGTCACCTGGACAGTATATACGGATGGGAGCGAATGTGTTGAACTGTGACACACAGAAAGGTTACACGCAGCTGAATAAAATGGATTTGTATCACTGAGCTAAAACAACTGAAAAAATAATTTTTTTTTTATATTTGTTTTTTTATATTTTTTTACAATTTTGTTTTTTTGGGAACGTAACGTGCAGGAACTATGGTAGGACTGACTGACACCCTGTTAACGGTGGCTATTTAGTCTGCGACCCAGAGAAATGTCGCACAGAGAGTTTTCTGGATCAAGCGGTAGATGATATCGGTAGCAAATGACTTGGTTGTATTGTGTGACGTACAGAAAGTGTCACCTGGACAGTATATACGGATGGGGGCGAATGTGCTGAACTGTGACACACAGAAAGGTTACACAAAGCTGAATAAAATGGATTTGTATCACTGAGCTAAAACAACTGAAAATTTTTTTTTTTTTATATTTGTTTTTATATTTTTTTTTTACAATTTTGTTTTTTTGGGAATGTAATGTGCAGGAACTATGGTAGGACTGACTGACACCCTGTTAACGGTGGCTATTTAGTCTGCGACCCAGAGAAATGTCGCACAGAGTTTTCTGGATCAAGCGGTAGATGATATCGGTAGCAAATGACTTGGTTGTATTGTGTGACGTACAGAAAGTGTCACCTGGACAGTATATACGGATGGGAGCGAATGTGCTGAACTGTGACACACAGAAAGGTTACACAAAGCTGAGTAAAATGGATTTGTATCACTGAGCTAAAACAACTGAAAAAATATTTTTTTTTATATATTTGTTTTTTTATATTTTTTTTACAATTTTGTTTTTTTGGGAACGTAACGTGCAGGAACTATGGTAGGACTGACTGACACCCTGTTAACGGTGGCTATTTAGTCTGCGACCCAGAGAAATGTCGCACAAAGAGTTTTCTGGATCAAGCGGTAGATGATATCGGTAGCAAATGACTTGGTTGTATTGTGTGATGTACAGAAAGTGTCACCTGGACAGTATATATACGGATGGGATCGAATGTGTTGAACTGTGACACACAGAAAGGTTACACGCAGCTGAGTAAAATGGATTTGTATCACTGAGCTAAAACAACTGAAATAATAATTTTTTTTTTTATATTTTGTTTTTTTGGGAACGTGACGTGCAGGAAATATGGTAGAACTGACTGACACCCTGTTAACGGTGGCTATTTAGTCTGTGACCCAGACAAATGTCACACAGAGAATTTTCTGGATCAAGCGGTAGATGATATTGGTAGAAAATGACTTGGTTGTATTGTGTGACGTACAGAAAGTGTCACCTGGACAGTATATACGGATGGGAGCGAATGTGTTGAACTGTGACACACAGAAAGGTTACACACAGATGAGTAAAATGGATTTGTATCACTGAGCTAAAACACCTGAAAAAAAATATTTTTTTTTATATTTGTTTTTTTATATTTTTTTTACAATTTTGTTTTTTTGGGAACGTAACGTGCAGGAACTATGGTAGAACTGACTGACACCCTGTTAACGGTGGCTATTTAGTCTGCGACCCAGAGAAATGTCGCACAGAGAGTTTTCTGGATCAAGCGGTAGATGATATCGGTAGCAAATGACTTGGTTGTATTGTGTGATGTACAGAAAGTGTCAGCTGGACAGTATATACGGATGGGAGTGAATGTGTTGAACTGTGACACACAGAAAGGTTACACGCAGCTGAGTAAAATGGATTTGTATCACTGAGCTAAAACAACTGAAATAATAATTTTTTTTTTTATATTTGTTTTTTTTGGGAACGTGACGTGCAGGAAATATGGTAGAACTGACTGACACCCTGTTAACGGTGGCTATTTAGTCTGTGACCCAGACAAATGTCACACAGAGAATTTTCTGGATCAAGCGGTAGATGATATTGGTAGCAAATGACTTGGTTGTATTGTGTGACGTACAGAAAGTGTCACCTGGACAGTATATATGGATTGGAGTGAGTCAGTGCTGAACTGTGACACACAGAATGGTTCCACAGTGCTGTGTGCAATGGATTTGTATCACTGAGATAGAACAAAAAAAAAAAACAGGGTTAGATATGGCGATAGCTGCGCTACTAGTGCCAGCCAGCCAAGTGACAAAAAATAAATAAATAAAATGTCTTCTAGCCCTTAGAAGGGCTGTTGGGTTCTTTGTGGGTGATCCCTGCCTAACAGACAACTAAATGCAGGCCCTAACACTGTCCCTGAAAAGCAGCAGCTCTATCCCTAACGACATCCAGACGGCATCTGAGCCGAGCGCCGCGGCCAGTCGGTAGTATATTCCAGGGTCACCTGATCAGGCCAACCAACCCCTGCTAACGACATGTAAGGGCCCCACGTTATGCTGGGTGTACTGTAGAGTCTCCTGGCTTGTGATTGGCTGTGTTTTTAGGCGCCAAAAAAGCATGATGCGGAAGTTGCCATTTCCTCGAGCATGGCGAGATACTCGTCCGAGCATCGAGCAGTTACGAGTACCCTAATGCTCGAACGAGCACCAAGCTCGGACGAGCATGTTCGCTCATCTCTAGTAGACACCTTTTGCTTTGATTACTGCTTTGCACACTCTTGGCATTCTCTTGATGAGCTTCAAGAGGTAGTCACCTAAAATGGTTTTCACTTCACAGGTGTGCCCTGTCAGGTTTAATAAGTGGGATTTCTTGCCTTATAAATGGGGTTGGGATCATGAGTTGTGTTGGGCAGAAGTCAGGTGGATACACTATTCTACTGAATAGACTGTTAGAATTTGTATTATGGCAAGAAAAAAGCAGCTAAGTAAAGAAAAACGAGTAGCCATCATTACTTTAAGAAATGAAGGTCAGTCAGTCCGAAAAATTGGGAAAACTTTGAAAGTGTCCCCAAGTGCAGTCGCAAAAACCATCAAGCGCTACAAAGAAACTGGCTTACATGAGGACCGCCCCAGGAAAGGAAGACCAAGAGTCACCTCTGCTGCGGAGGATAAGTTCATCTGATTAACCAGCCTCAGAAATCGCAGGTTAACAGTAGCTCAGATTAGAGACCAGGTCAATGCCGCACTGAGTTCTAGCAGCAGACACATCTCTACAACAACTGTTAAGAGGAGACTGTGTGCAGCAGGCCTTCATGGTAAAATAGCTGCTAGAAAACCACTGCTAAGGACAGCCAACAAGCAGAAGAGACTTGTTTGGGCTAAAGAACACAAGGAATGGACATTAGACCAGTGGAAATCTGTGCTTTTGTCTGATGAGTCCAAATTTGAGATCTTTGGTTCCAACCACCATGTCTTTGTCCGACGCAGAAAAGGTGAACGGATGGACTCTACATGCCTGGTTCCCACCGTGAAGCATGGAGGAGGAGGTGTGATGGTGTGGGGGTGCTTTGCTGGTGACACTGTTGGGGATTTATTCAAAATTGAAGGCATACTAAACCAGCATGGCTACCACAGCATCTTGCAGCGGCATGCTATTCCATCCGGTTTGCGTTTAGTTGGACCATCATTTATTTATCAACAGGACAGTGACCCCAAACACACCTCCAGGCTGTGTAAGGGCTATTTGACCAAGAAGGAGAGTGATGGGGTGCTACACCAGATGACCTGGCCTCCACAGTCACCAGACCTGAACCCAATCGAGATGGTTTGGGGTGAGCTGGACCACAGAGTGAAGGCAAAAGGGCCAACAAGTGCTAATCTCTGGGAACTCCTTCAAGACTGTTGGAATACCATTTCAGGTGACTACCTCTTGAAGCTCATCAAGAGAATGCCAAGAGTGGGCAAAGCAGTAATCAAAGCAAAAGGTGGCTACTTTGAAGAACCTAGAATATAAGACATATTTTCAGTTGTTTCATACTTTTTTGTTAAGTATATAATTCCACATGTGTTAATTCATAGTTTTGATGCCTTCAGTGTGAATCTACAATTTTCATAGTTATGAAAATACAGAAAACTCTTAGAATGAGAAGGTGTGTCCAAACTTTTGGTCTGTGCTGTATGTTTCTGTACATCTTTTTCCTGCTGAAAAACTGGTGCAAACTGACGTACCTAGTATAAGTTTGAGTCATGAAGAAATAAAAAAGGCACTATTCACATCTATGTCATGGCTACCATTTATAACAGCTCGATGAACTCCTTTGACTTACCGTTTTGTCCCACAGAGGTCTTAATCCGTTTGATGGCAAATATAATGCTGCATGTGGTACTATTTTTCCCATCAAAACATTATCAAATCTTGAGAACTCTCAACTCAGATGTGAAAAAGGAATAATTCCATCAATAAACCCCTGAAGATCCATCCCAAATAGAACACAACAATTAATAAAAAAATGAAAGTATTTTTAATTCAATGATTATTACTACTAATTATTTCAAGTAATAATTATGCTACAATGCTACATTTTTACAAACAGCCTCATGATATGATACCTAAGAAGTCCATGAAAGTTACTGCCACATGGTCAGGTTTTGGCTTCCAAATCTGCAACCATAAACCTGAATGTGTGGCCATACCCTTAAGATTACAGATCATATGTAGCCTAGTAATACTCTGATACAGTTCCACTAATGTCATATCTAAATCTATAGTGACAACATAAGTCCTTATATCAGGATACGGAAGAAGTTCATGTACAACACAGTGTTCTTTTTTCTCTGCTGAAAACAAAGTCTTGACCGTCTGGAGTTCTGGAAGTCTTAACACAGCTACAATCAAATATGTTTGCAGAAATGAAAAGCCATCTGTCATCACATTCAGACACCACAGAGCAAGCCGGGGCCTGTCATGCTTCAAGCTTCTAATTACAAATCATGACAGACTTCTAGAGCTAACTTCAATGTGAAGACCAAGTTAGTAATTTTATGGATATCTACATGCTCAATTTTAAGCAAAGAACTGGCGAAGAGCAAAGGAGAATCCATTGGTCATGGTAAATAAAGACATCAGTACACGCAGACGACTTATCAGACTTGGTGGACCTTGACAGATATTAAATATGTAGAACAGAGTTGAACTGGATTTGCACATTAAGGGGAATTAAACATCAATATTATATATATATGTGTGTGTATGTATATAACACACACACAGTGTTGTCCAAAAGTTTTAAGCAGCTATGAAAAAAAATGCAAAGTAAAGAATGCTTTCAAAAATAGAAGTGTTAACAGTTTATTTTTTATCAATTAACAAAATGCAAAGTGAATGAACAAAAGAGAAATCTAAACCAAATCAATATTTAGTGTGACCACCCTTTGTCTTTGAAGGAACTTGCCAGGGAAGTTGTTACAAATATCTTGGAGAACTAAACACAGATCTTCTGTGGATGTAGACTTGCTCAAATCATGCAATCTCTTCATGTAATCCCAGATAGATTCAATGATGATGAGATCAGGGCTGTGTGGGGAACATATCATCATTTCTGGGACTCCTTGTTTACACTGAAGATAATTCTTTATGACATTAGCTGCATGCCTGGGTTTGTTGTCCTGCTGCAGAATAACTTTGGAGCCAATTAGTTGCCACCCTGATGCTACTGCACAAAGGATAAGAATCTGATACAGAACCCGTACGCCTCCATACCCAACTGTATCTCATCTTGTGTTCAGGCTAGAGGTGACCAGACAGGGCACTGGAGCCCCAATAAACTTATCCTTTCACTCTAGTATTGTAATCACATATATAAACATTACATTCACACATAGAAAGTTTCATTGGATTCCAACAACTTCTTCTTGGTGGGTTATTTTTTGTGAATGAGTGACATAACATAAATCATATTTATATGTAATGATAGTATATAATGAGTGGTCATACCATACAAACCAAAATGCTACTTGCACATTCTAGGTAAATAAAACAACCATTGTACAGGGTGGCTTAAAAAAGTAGGTTGCCTCCAGTGATAGTATGACAAGATGAACAAGCAAGTGGATTGTTTTTTTAATTACCCACAAGTCACAAAAGATGCTGAAAGTGGTCCTCGTTCACATCTATGCATCTTTGGGCAGGTGGGATTAAGTCTGGGTAATGTGGTGTCCATACCCCTTGGTCACAGTTCATGAACCTGTGCCAGTGAGTTCTGTGAGGTGCGGCATGTTGCCCTAACTTGTTCAAAAATCAGACTTTTCCGAACCAGACTTCTATAACCCCCACCTTAGATGTGTCCCTATCACCATTCCCTATTCCCACCCTGATTATTTCCCACTTGTTTTGGCAAAGATATGTATTTGGTCCTGCCAATAAAGCTTCTTTTAATTTGATGAATACTACTATTAATAATAATAATTATATAGCGCCAACATATTCCACAATGCTTTACAATTCAGGGGTTCATTTACAAAGAGCCATAAATAACATCGAAACAGTCAACAATTAAAACAAAAGGAGCGAGGGCCTACTCCCAAGAGCTTACAATCTATGAAGAGATAGGGGTGACACAAAAGGTAAAAAGTTATTGCTCTGTACAATGGTCCAGACAGCTTAAAAAAATACAGGAGAACATATAAAGCTATATGAGCCAGTCACCGGCTGATATCAGTAGTGCTTCTGAGTACATGGGTTGCAGTGGATAGTTTGGTGGATGAGATAGATAGATAGATATTCTTTAAACATTTTACCAAAGTGGTGTAGATTAATGAGCTAACATGAAAAGTGTTGTCTCCCTTCCAGAGATTTTCTTTTATTTCCAGACAGCATTGATTCTTTGTTTCTAGTTAAATTGTATTCATCAGGCAAATTTTTAAAGCACACTCCACTGCATCTGTTTCCCCATGACCTTATTGTCACATGGCTTTAGTGTCCCATGTCACGGCTTCAAGCAAAACACAAAAGGGAACATCAAAAGAGCAGTCCAAATGGAACTGTCTTGAAAACTACAAAATTCTCAGGAAGAGTTTCCTGGCCCACCAGAGGATCATCCAGTGAGCCCAGGCTCTGATAACGTAATTGGCCTAAAGGTCCAGGAAAAGAATCATTTGTCAAGATTGTCATTCCCATACACCAGTCTTGATCCCTCTGTGCCGCGTGAGATTCACCTAATTTATTGAGAGGCAGATGCCTCTTAATAAATTGGGTGCATCTCTGGCACCAGAAACGGAAGTCCACACCAGCCAGCGGCTGTTGTATATTTCAGCTATAACTTATGCCAGTTTTTAGCATAAATTTTAGCAAATCCAGTGGGTCACTCTAAGCCTTGCCCTTCCTGCTAAGCCCTTTTTACGGAACTTTAGAAAAGTTTCGAGGGGCTTAAAGGGGTTGGCCACCTTCTGGTTACTGATAGCCAATGTGCTGTAAGATAATTATATTACATATTTGCAAGGCCAATGTTGTTAGCCCTGGCTTGCTTATTAATAGTCACCGTATTAGAAGTGATTGACTATTCTCAAGCACTGATCTGCATCGATAAACAGAATTTGTCTTCACCAATTTTAGCAACAGTCTACCAATAGGTTTTATGAACCATGTTACTTCTCAGCACTGCTATATAATGCACCAATGCACCACTGGGATTATTAGGATCAGAGTCACTGCACCTAGGAAAGGAGATTCCACCTGGACCAGAAGTGAGCAAGCAATATGTTTCAGGTTGGTGCTGGTGTGTACGTGAGCGTGGCCCACTGTCTGCTAACCTTCTGACAGCTGCCCAGTGCCACCAAAGAAAAATCTGCTTCCGTAAGACAGTGATGCTTGGACCTCACTCACTGCAGGCAGACATCCATCAACAAAAGCTGGGCACTAGTTGAGTGAGACAGTATGGAGCAGCCTGCCATGGTCCTGCACAAGGAGAAAGTCACCTGGTGTAAGAACGGACCAATTCTGCAGGAGATAAAGGGGCCATGCTTCAGGTTCATTCTTGTGGACAGTTTTTGTTTGAAGCGTGTATGTGTATGGGGGAGTCAGGAGAGATAGCTGTCCAGCTATTGAAGGTGTTTGGACACCTTTATTCTGTTGATACTCTTGGCAGCACTGTTATCTGTTCGTTTACAAAACTGTTCACATACCTATGATTTAAGAGGGTACATTTTGCTGTTTGTCATTGTTACTATTTGCCTACTTTGGTTATTACAGGAAAGAAAGAGTATTAGGGGTTATTCAAATGTCAGACAGACCTCCCAGAGTGGCTGACCTACGGTGGAGATCATATTTACCTGGTCCCCATTGGGTTTGGTGTCTAATGCTCCCCAATCGGCACTTCCTTTCCCTGCCCCGCTGAGATCACAGGCCAATCACAGGCTGCAGCAGTGACCTGCTCCCCTTGCGTCACGTGACCAGTTACACAGGACTACATTTATGATCATTCATATGCATGAGATGGGATGCATAGCAGGGGAGTACATAGAGAAGTAAGGGCCCCATAACAAGGATCAAACCAGGCCCCCCACACAGGACAGAAGGGTTTCCACATACACCCTTTTCAATGACCCTTGGACCATTTTTCCACTGCCTCGTTTGCTAAAAGTTGTTCATTTAGAACAGGGGTAAGGAACCTTTTTGCTGCCGAGGGCCATTTGGATATTTGTAACATCATTTGTGGGCCATACAAAATTCTCAACTTGAAAATGTGACTGCTGTATTTGGTCAAACATATAATTGACTTAGAAATAAGTTACAGAAATTGTGCTTCAAATAAAAATCTATTTTTGCAGCACAAAATGGCACCTGCACTATATATATATATATATATATATATATATATATATATATATATATATAGTTGATACATAGTTTTAAGACATCTTTATTACTTTCTGCAAAGTCAAAAGTTTACATGCATTTCATTAATATTTGGTAACATTGCCTTTAAACTGTATGACTTGGGTCAAATATTTTGGATATCCTTCCACAAGCTTCTCACAATAGTTGGTCGGAATTTGGACCCATTCCTCCTGACAAAACTGGTGTAACTGAGCCATGTTTGTTGGTCGCCTTGCTAGCACCTGCCTTTTCAGCTTTGCCCATAAATTTTCAATAGGATTGAGACCAGGGCTTTGTGATGGCCACTCCAAAACATTGACTTTGTTATCCTTAAGCCACTTTGTAACCATTTTGGCAGTATGCTTCGGGTCATTGTCCATTTGGAAGACCCATTTCCGCCCAAGCTTTAACTTCCTGGCTGATGTCTTGAGATGCTGCTTCAGTATTTCCACATAATCTTCTTTCCTCATGATGCTATCTATTTTGTGAAGTGCACCAGTCCATCCTGCAGCAAAACAACCCCACAACATGATGCTGCCATCACGGGGGGTGTTTCACAGTTGGAATGGTGTTCTTAGGCTTCCAAGCTTCCCCCTTTTTCCTCCAAATGTAACGATGGTCATTATGGCCAAAAAGTTCAATTTTAGTTTCGTCAGACCACAGGACATGTCTCAAAAAATGTAGGTCTTTGTTCCTCTGTGCATTTGGAAACACGAATCTGGCGTTTTTATGTTTCTTTTGGTGTAATGCCTTCTTCCTGGCAGAGTGGCCTTTCAGCTCATGTTGATACACTACTCGTTTCACTGTGGATATTGACACAATCTTACCAGCTTCCGCCATTATCTTCACAAGGTCTTTTGCTTTTGTTCTTGGGTTCATGTACACATGTTGGACCAAAGCACGTTAATCTCTGTGACACAGAACCCGTCTCCATCTTGAGCGGTATGATGGCTGGACATTCCCATCTTGCTTGTACTTGTGTATAATTGTTTGTACAGATGAACGACGTACCTTCAGGTATCTTGAAATTGCACCCAAGGTTGAGCCAGACTTGTGCAAGTCCACAATTCTCTTCATGATATCTTGGCTGATTTCTTTGACTTTCCCATGATGCTACACAAAGACGCAGTGTGTTTCAGGTGTGCATTTAAATACATCCACAGGTGTGTCTCTAATTAACTCAGATGTTGCCAGCAAACCTAACAGAAGCTTCCAAACATATGACATCATCATATGGGCAGTCCAGACACATGACATCATCATATGGGCAGTCCAGAATTGTTTAAAGGCATAGTAATCTTAGTGTATGTAAACGTTTGACATTGCAAAAAGTAATAAAAATGTCTTAAAACATTCTCTCTCTCTCGTTATTCTGGCATTTGGCTAATAATAATAATAATTATGGTAATTCTAATTGACCAAAAACAGGAAAGGTTTATTCTGATTTCATGTCAGATATTGAGAAAAACATGCATATGTGTCTTTTTATATAGTGTATGTAAACTTCTGGTTTCAACTGTATATATATATATATATATATTACATATAGTACAGGCGCCAATTTGACAACACATAACAGGGGTTCGTCCAGCTTTCACTATCCCTGCCTCTTTGTTAGCAACAGTCCCTGGCTTTGTCCCTTTCTCAGTCTCAGATCTGCCCTGCACCTCCATCAGCCTCAAATGAGTCTCCCATCAGACCTCCCAGCCTCAGATTAGACCCCAATCAGACCCTCTCCAGCTTCAGACTCTCATCAGACCCCCAGCCTCAGATCAGACCCCCATCAGACCCCCCAGCCTCAGATCATACCCCCAGCCTCAGACCAGACCCAGATCAGACCACCAGCCTCAGATCAGACCCCCCAGCCTCAGATCAGCCCTGATCAGACCCCCACCTCAGATCCAACCCCCAATAGGCCCCCCAGCCTCAGATCAGACCACCCCAGCCTCAGATCAGACCCCATCAGACCCTCCCCAGCCTCAGATCAGCCCCATCAGACCCCCCCAGCCTCAGATCAGACCCCAATAGGCCCTCCAGCCTCAGATCAGAGACCCCAGCCTCAGATCAGACCCCTATTAGACCCCAGCCTCAGATCAGACCCTCCCTAGCCTCAGATCAGCCCCCATCAGATCCCCCAGCCTCAGATCAGACCCCAATAAGCCCCCAGCCTCAGATCTGCCCCCCAGCCTCAAATCATACCCCCTTCAGAGCCTCCCCAGCCTCAGATCAGACTCCCATCAGTCTCTCCCCACCCTCCATTAGCCTCAGATCAGGCTCAATCAGATCTCAGATCAGACATTTAAAATAAATAAATAAACTTACCTCTCCAGCTCCGGATGGCGCTGCCTCTTGGCAGATTCACTTACTCTCCCTGGTCTTCTTTCCGCCGTGTTGTACTGTGACCTGGCAGTGCACAGTGTCAGGTCGTAATGCGCTGTATGTGTCAGAACACAGTGCGGGGCTGGAAGAAGACCAGGGAAGGTGAGGACAGCCATTGCAGTGCTGTTCTCACCTTTCTGTACCTTCTGCATGCATAATGAAAGCGGTCATTAGCATTTTCACAATATGTTCTGGCTGGGGGCTAGGGGCCACATGAAATGATCCCGCGGGCCGCATACAGCCCTCGGGCCGGAGGTTCCCCACCCCTGATTTAGAGGGTAGAGTCCTGAAGTTTTCAACTTTAGTAGAAGAGATAATCCCAA
The DNA here is from genome assembly GCA_900303285.1 of Rhinella marina. Classification (NCBI taxonomy): domain Eukaryota; kingdom Metazoa; phylum Chordata; class Amphibia; order Anura; family Bufonidae; genus Rhinella; species Rhinella marina. Next base: position 12,729 of record ONZH01025453.1, on the reverse strand, counting down.
CTAAGACTGGGCACCCTCTTCCCTGGGCCCCATAGCAGTTGCATGGTCTGCTGCTATGGTGGTTACGCCCCTGATGCATAGGCACATTTTATGGGGATTTTTTAAAAACTTCTTTGCAACTAGACAGTTTTTGTCATCTCTGAGACCCCAAAAATTACGTTTTAGAAAATGACATTCCTATAAATATTTAAATGTGTTACAACTGTTCAAATATGCAAAACTGACACAAGTCATAAAGCCAGTTCTGATGCACCATCATTTTCATCTTCACAGTTAGGCTGATCTTTGATCTGACATTTTTACTGTTCCCACCAAGATAAATAACACTTTAGAGGGTTTCCTCCAAAGGTTGTGAACTGGGTGTGCACCCCGTAATGAGCTTGCCAGACATCATTTTAGGGCTGAGAATTAACATATATTGTACTGCAAAAACAAAATGTATGAATTTATGATACGAGAGAGACAGCTATTTCTATACACAGGTTCACTCTTGCAGAAGCAGGTTTTGTAGCATCTTTTTATTAGATTTTTCCCTTTATGAGTGAAGGAATTCGACGATGGAACAGGGCAGCAAGAAATTCCTACCATGGCTGATGGCGAGGTCAAGATTTGTGAAGACATCTGGGAAAAAGATTCTCCGCAGTTAAAGTGGCAATGAAATACCATCATAGGATGCACCAACAATACTCATATGACAGAACTACTGTGTATTGTACCTAAATAATGATGCCATACAGTGTCCTAATAATAATGTCACCTCTGAATGTCTTTGTCATCTGAAAAGGTAATGGTATATCACTAAAATATGCCATCAGGTACTGATCAATGGGAGACCAACCTCTAAAATTCCCTTCAATCCTGACATAAAGGGGCAGCAGCACTGATTTAGCGCTGTGTCTACTTCTAGTCTTCCCTACCCTATGGTGTTCCCGTCTGTTTGCTGTGTAGCAAGCCACATTGTGGCTCTATTAATTTGATTTGGGCCACACTGCAGTTCCCCTCACAGTGAGTGGCTTGTTTAGGAAAAAAACCCTTTATTCTCAGGATCAGTCCCAGAAATAGTTCCCCATGATCATAAATAATAGCCTATTTTAGTGAAAAGCCATCTCTTTATCAAATGGGAATAACACCTTCAAACCAGCACCTGGATCTGAATACTTTTGTAATTTGATGTAATTTAAGATTTTGTATAGCCACTGAGCTATTAAATAAAATGTATCTGTATAGCGCCACCTGCTGTTTGATTTTTTTCTTATGTCTTTGACCTGCTGACTGAGAAGGCTGCACATGCTCAGTTTCATCCTTCAGCTGCTTTCATCCTGATCTGTGATAGGGAGATCATGGACACGCCCCCTGAGCTGCAGCAGAAAGGACACTCCCTTTGATCTGTCAGCTTGATATAAATCTAGCAGAGGATTGAAATGGAATTGGAAGATCTCTGGATCTATGTGAGTTACAGGGCTGGTTCTAGTTTTGTTACAAAGAGGTTGTTATGAACTATATGATGTCTGATTTAAATTTTTTATATTGGTCATGGGTAGAGATGAGCGAATCATCCAAAATTCGCTTCACTGAATATTCGTTGAACTTTTCAAAAGATTCGTACCTCATACAAATCTATTCGGCGAAGCTGCGTACAAATCATGCGTTATTATGTGGTGTTTTGCAAACATTCACGCACTAATCACGAATGTACAGTTAAGTTACGCAACTTATGTGAACACATACGTATGAGCGTACAAATTGCGTATACGAAAATGACGGGCTTTGCTGGAGCGGAATGGTGGAGCAGCTCTGAGTCTGACCCCTGGCTACATGATACTGTATCAGCAGATGACAGCAGATCATCCGGCTGTGATTGAGATGAGTGTGCCATCCACTCCACTACCTCATCCACTTTCTCCTCCACTACAATTTTGCGCCTTGGTGGGTTATCCTGGTGGAACAGTGGCCAACTATTGCGAACTATTAGAAGCTCCGGCTACAGGTCCTTTGGCACTGCTGCCCTGTGCCACCTTCTCCTTTTTTTTTGGAGCTCGAGGTCTGGCTGGAACCCTTTTGCTTTTCTATGCCAGACATTTTTCACTTGACTGTGGCCCTGCAGCTGGTCTTTGTCTCTCTCCCTGTCTCTCTCCCTATCTCTCTCCCTGTCTCTCTCCCTGCCTGATTAATTACTAGCCCTGCACTGGCCCTGCACTTGCCCTGCACTGGCCCTGCAGTATCCCTGATACGTGTAATATGGATTCCCAGAGCAATTACACCCCAATTTTAACAAAACAGTTCTCTGTCTCTCAGAACTTCACAGACAGTGCTTCTGCTCGTCTCAGCAGTCGCAGCACAACTGATGCGTCACTAGCTTACCGAGCCTGAGCCAATCAGAGAAAGCCCTTCCCACTAGGTCAGATGACCGCTTTCTTTCCAGGCTTTATGCCGCACAAATAACAAACAGTAAAAGTTCGCTAATTAACTGAATTTGTACGCATCAGCGTATAAAGTAACTTATACGTAACATTAGCGTACAATTTATCGGACAAGTACGTAGCGAATGCGCAGAAAGCTTTAAGAACATTTTCGAATCTAACAAAGCGAATCTCAAAAAATCCGGATTTGCTTTGCAGCGGAAAATTTCCAAGATTCGTATCGAATCTACGAAGCGGCGAATAGATTCGCTCATCTCTAGTCATGGGATAACCCCTTTAAGGTACAGCCACAAGTGGTGTAAATGCAGTGGATTATCTGTAATGGAATAGCTTGCAGAAAATCTGCATCATTTACCATAACAGCAAAATGGATGATGATATTTCAGAAATATCCACATGCTGCAGAAAAAAATCCTGGAACGTAAGCTGACTTTGGCTGAGGGTTTTCCATCTGCACCATGTCTACTTATGCTGCAGGTGGTAACCATGTCTTTAAACCTTTGCAATGCAGAGGCTGGAAGCACTGGAAGACCCTCTGCGATTTCTGCAGCAATTCTGCCGCAAAGTCCATTTCCATTGATTTCACCTCGTATAGCCAACCCTAATAATACCATGTTCAGTGCCCAGATAACATGGCTTAGGCTACTTTCACACTAGCGTTTTTAATTTCCGGTATTGAGTTCCGTCATAGGGGCTCAATACCGGAAAAAAACGCTTCAGTTTTGTCCCCATTCATTGTCAATGGGGACAAAACTGAACTGAAGACAACGGAATGCTCCTGAAAGCATTCCGTTCCGTCTTCAGACCGGAGAACAAACCGCAGCATGCTGCGGTTTTCTCTCCGGTCCAGGCATCCGCACCAAGACGGATCCGGAATGCCCTCCAATGCAAGTCAATGGGGACGGATCCGTTTGGTGTGACACACCAGTAATCCGGATCTGTCCTCCATTGACTTGCAATGGGGGGTCATTCCGGATCCGGCTACACATATACAGAAATACATACAGACATACATAGATACATACTCACACAAACACAAACACATACATACTCACATACACCAAGCAGGGACGCCGGCAGCATGTCTTCATGCGCCTCCTGCGCTATGACGCAGGAGGCGCGTGAAGACGTGCTGCCGGCGTCCCTGGCTGGAGTATGTAAGTATGTATGTGTTTGTGTGTATGTGTTTGTATGTATGTTCTCTGTGTCTGTGTTAACATGTGTGGGGCCGGAGCGCTGCTCCGGCTCCACACATGTATCAGCGGCAGTACGGATCCGTCGGCACCCTTTAGGTGCCGGATCCGTGCTGCCGCTAGTGTGAAAGAGGCCTTAGTTGGAAGGTTTCCAAGCTTTAGAGACCTATAGTTCATGTGACTCTTCCAACCCCTGGTGATTTTCAAGTGTCTAATTAATTCACCAAGAACCAGCACTTTAACAAAAATTAAAGATGTCACTTTTTTTCAAACTGAATGGATGTGTCCAAGATGGTAACTGAGGAGGGATTTTAAATTTAACCCTGTAAATTCTGTCTGCCTTAAGTGAAAAGCTGTTAGATCTCATTATACAAGGAATGATGAAAGAGATGGCAGGAACTATTATCTCATTTATCACTGGTCACGTACCACACACCCACCATAATCAAATCCCAACCTTTACCACTGTTATTAAGCAGAGGAGTTCTTCAGATTGCAGATGCGTGGAATGCCTACAGGACAAATCTGACACCTGATCCGTGTGGGAAAATAACGTGTACACTTTTAATCCCTTAAGTAAGATATTAGCTCTTTCATTCTACAGCCTACTGTGGACGGGTTCTTCTGCAGCTTTGACAGGGCAAGAAGAATAAAATAGGCTGTAAATCTATGTACGTATGTAGCCATATGATTAGGTTTAGAATGCTTAAACTTCGCTGGCCGTGAACAAATGGTCAGTCTGGACCGCAGCTCATACTGTAGGTTCTAGAATATCTTCATTATCTCTAGTCTGCACCTGTCTTCCAAGCCTATCTGCATCAAGTGGCAACTGTGCAATAGCTATTTAAAGGAGAGATGTTTGGGAATACTTCATCCTGAATTCCTTTATTAGGGAAGGGTTTTTCCTGTCAGCAACCCATTATGTGGTGCTTACAGAAAATATAGTATGCATCTCATCACATCCACTGCACATATATGGCTGTCCTCACACCTTCCTATATGAAATAGTGAGGATTTGCTGACATTAATGGGAATGAGCAGCTTCAAGTCTCATGTACATGAGGCTGCAATAGGGGTCTGTGAGGCATCTCCTGTACCTCACTGTGCAAAAAAAATTATAGCATGCCATATTTGACTATCTTTGTGCACACAGAGTACAGGTTGTGCAGCTCCTTACTCTGTGCACCAGGCTCTGCTGAGTTTCTTGGTCCTAGGAGCACCAACAGGACAAGTGGGACATCAGGGTCAGGAGGTGTCCATTCTGGTTTTCAAGGCTCCTTTAGACACCAGTGTAGTTATTCACTATACTATTCGAATTAAAGACATCTTACTAGCCAAGCACTAGTCCTTCACCCTAGCAACGTGGTTGCTACCAATCCTTTTTTAAATGCTATTTGGTGGCGGTGGAGGCATAGTGTCACCAGGAGGAGTGACTTTTTATCATTGTAAGACATTAGTAAACTTTTAGTAACACAAATTAAATGGGTTATGTACCTTTGGGCTCCTAGGATAGGAACTTCTGTTTTGACACCAGTGCAGTCAATCATTGGCCGCAGTATTGACCTGCTCCCCTTGCATCACCTGGCCATTTGACATGACGCAAAGGGAGAAGGTTGCTGACTGCAGCGTCATCAAAATGGAGAGAAGGAGCTGGGAGCAAACACTGGGAAGAAGTATGCTTCTCTTTGCAGGTTTGCCCCTGGTGCAGAACCCCTTTAAGAATATGATACCAAGAGCACTGGAGTCTCAATAAATGCGTATCCAATTACGTATCTAAAAGTCAGTAAAAGCAAACACAATGCTACAGCACTCTACAAACACTGAATATATGAACTAAAACTATATTCTCTATATAAAATGAATATGAGGTGCTTAGCAGGTTTTGATCAAAATAATTTTTGCCCATCTACCACGGCAAAGTGACCTATTTTGAGTGGGAACCTACCCTATATGTTTCTCATTCTGCTATTTATTTATTGCATTACTCATTTGCACTTGAATGCACTGTACAAGTAACTTTGTGAATGGACCCCAAGATCATGTAGTTTATGCTTGGCATCACATCAGCATATCACAAAGAACCAGGTCCAGACCTGGAATAATAAAGAGCTGTGGTACTGTAAACAAGCCACCCCAACCCACACACGTAATCATTAGAGATGAGCGAGCATGCTCGTCCGAGCTTGGTGCTCGTTCGAGCATTAGGGTACTCGTAAGTGCTCGCTACTCGGACGAGTATCTCGCCATGCTCGAGGAAATGGCAACTTCCGCATCGTGCTTTTTAGGCGCCTAAAAACACAGCCAATCACAAGCCAGGAGACTCTGCGTACCACCCAGCATCACGTGGGCCCTTACATGTCTATAGCAGGGGTTGGCTGGCCTGATCAGGTGACCCTGGAATATACTATCGACTGGCCGCGGTGCTCGGCTCAGATGCCGTCTGGATGTCGTTAGGGATAGAGCTGCTGCCTTTCAGGGACAGTGTTAGGGCCTGCATTTAGTTGTCTGTTAGGCAGGGATCACCCACAAAGAACCCATCAGCCCTTCTAAGGGCTAGAAGACATTTTATTTTATTTTTTTTGTCACTTGGCTGGATGGCACTAGTAGTGCAGCTATCGCCATATCTAACCCTGTTTTTTTTTATTGTTCTATCTCAGTGATACAAATCCATTGCACACAGCACTGTGGAACCATTCTGTGTGTCACAGTTCAGCACTGACTCACTCCAATCCATATATACTGTCCAGGTGACACTTTCTGTACGTCACAGAATACAACCAAGTCATTTGCTACCAATATCATCTACAGCTTGATCCAGAAAACTCTCTGTGCGACATTTGTCTGGGTCGCAGACTAAATAGTCACCGTTAACAGGGTGTCAGTCAGTCCTACCATAGTTCCTGCACGTCACGTTCCCAAATAAACAAAATATAAAAAAAAAAAATATTTTTTCAGTTGTTTTAGCTCAGTGATACAAATCCATTTTACTCAGCTGCGTGTAACCTTTCTGTGTGTCACAGTTCAGCACATTCGCTCCCATCCGTATATACTGTCCAGGTGACACTTTCTGTACGTCACAGAATACAACCAAGTCATTTGCTACCAATATCATCTACCGCTTGATCCAGAAAATTCTCTGTGCGACATTTGTCTGGGTCGCAGACTAAATAGTCACCGTTAACAGGGTGTCAGTCAGTCCTACCATAGTTCCTGCACGTCACGTTCCCAAATAAACAAAATATAAAAAAAAAAAATATTTTTTCAGTTGTTTTAGCTCAGTGATACAAATCCATTTTACTCAGCTGCGTGTAACCTTTCTGTGTGTCACAGTTCAGCACATTCGCTCCCATCCGTATATACTGTCCAGGTGACACTTTCTGTACGTCACAGAATACAACCAAGTCATTTGCTACCAATATCATCTACCGCTTGATCCAGAAAATTCTCTGTGCGACATTTGTCTGGGTCGCAGAGTAAATAGCCACCGTTAACAGGGTGTCAGTGAGTTCTACCATAGTTCTTGCACGTCACGTTCCCAAAAAAACAAAATAAAAAAAAAATTATTTTTTCAGTTGTTTTAGCTCAGTGATACAAATCCATTTTACTCAGCTGTGTGTAACCTTTCTGTGTGTCACAGTTCAGCACATTCGCTCCCATCCGTATATACTGTCCAGGTGACACTTTCTGTACGTCACAGAATACAACCAAGTCATTTGCTACCAATATCATCTACCGCTTGATCCAGAAAATTCTCTGTGCGACATTTGTCTGGGTCGCAGAGTAAATAGCCACCGTTAACAGGGTGTCAGTGAGTTCTACCATAGTTCTTGCACGTCACGTTCCCAAAAAAACAAAATAAAAAAAATATATATTTTTTCAGTTGTTTTAGCTCAGTTATACAAATCCATTTTACTCAGCTGTGTGTAACCTTTCTGTGTGTCACAGTTCAGCACATTCGCTCCCATCCGTATATACTGTCCAGGTGACACTTTCTGTACGTCAAAGAATACAACCAAGTCATTTGCTACCAATATCATTTACCGCTTGATCCAGAAAATTCTTTGTGCGACATTTGTCTGGGTCGCAGAATAAATAGCCACCGTTAACAGGGTGTCAGTGAGTTCTACCATAGTTCTTGCACGTCACGTTCCCAAAAAAACAAAATATAAAAATTTTTTTTTTATTTTTTCAGTTGTTTTAGCTCATTGATACAAATCCATTTTACTCAGCTGTGTGTAACCTTTCTGTGTGTCACAGTTCAGCACATTCGCTCCCATCCGTATATACTGTCCAGGTGACACTTTCTGTACGTCACAGAATACAACCAAGTCATTTGCTACCAAAATCATCTACCGCTTGATCCAGAAAATTCTCTGTGTGACATTTGTCTGGGTCGGAGACTAAATAGCCACCGTTAACAGGGTGTCACTGAGTTCTACCATAGTTCTTGCACGTCACGTTCCCAAAAAAACAAAATTAAAAAAAAAATATAAAAAAACAAATATAAAAAAAAAAATAGTTTTTCAGTTGTTTTAGCTCAGTGATACAAATCCATTTTATTCAGCTGTGTGTAACATTTCTGTGTGTCACAGTTCAGCACATTCGCTCCCATCCGTATATACTGTCCAGGTGACACTTTCTGTACGTCACAGAATACAACCAAGTCATTTGCTACCAATATCATCTACCTCTTGATCCAGAAAATTATCTGTGTGACATTTGTCTGGGTCGCAGACTAAATAGCCACCGTTAACAGGGTGTCAGTCAGTTCTACCATAGTTCTTGCACGTCACGTTCCCAAAAAAACAAAATAAAAAAAAATAAAATATTTTTTCAGTTGTTTTAGCTCAGTGATACAAATCCATTTTACTCAGCTGCGTGTAACCTTTCTGTGTGTCACAGTTCAGCACATTCGCTCCCATCCATATATACTGTCCAGGTGACACTTTCTGTACGTCACAGAATACAACCAAGTCATTTGCTACCAATATCATCTACCGCTTGATCCAGAAAATTCTCTGTGCGACATTTGTCTGGGTCGCAGACTAAATAGCCACCTTTAACAGGGTGTCAGTCAGTTCTACCATAGTTCTTGCACGTCACGTTCCCAAAAAAACAAAATAAAAAAAAAAATTATTTTTTCAGTTGTTTTAGCTCAGTGATACAAATCCATTTTACTCAGCTGTGTGTAACCTTTCTGTGTGTCACAGTTCAGCACATTCGCTCCCATCCGTATATACTGTCCAGGTGACACTTTCTGTACGTCACAGAATACAACCAAGTCATTTGCTACCAATATCATCTACCGCTTGATCCAGAAAATTCTCTGTGCGACATTTGTCTGGGTCGCAGAATAAATAGCCACCGTTAACAGGGTGTCAGTGAGTTCTACCATAGTTCTTGCACGTCACGTTCCCAAAAAAACAAAATATAAAAAAAAAATTTATTTTTTCAGTTGTTTTAGCTCAGTGATACAAATCCATTTTACTCAGCTGTGTGTAACCTTTCTGTGTGTCACAGTTCAGCACATTCGCTCCCATCCGTATATACTGTCCAGGTGACACTTTCTGTACGTCACAGAATACAACCAAGTCATTTGCTACCAATATCATCTACCGCTTGATCCAGAAAATTCTCTGTGCGACATTTGTCTGGGTCGCAGAATAAATAGCCACCGTTAACAGGGTGTCAGTGAGTTCTACCATAGTTCTTGCACGTCACGTTCCCAAAAAAACAAAATATAAAATTTTTTTTTTATTTTTTCAGTTGTTTTAGCTCAGTGATACAAATCCATTTTACTCAGCTGTGTGTAACCTTTCTGTGTGTCACAGTTCAGCACATTCGCTCCCATCCGTATATACAGGCTCGGACTGGCCCACAGGGGAACAGGTGAATCCCCCGGTAGGCCCCTGAGCTAGGTAGGCCTCTAGTCCCCCACCTCCTGCACAAGTGACACATGGGACAGTAGACTGACCTATAAATAAGCTGCTTAAGATGCTATGCAGCACATTGCCTATGTCCATATAAAAGACTGGATAGTGTAGGCAGATAGCATATGCATGTGGGCCCCCAGAGTGAGCTTTACAGTGGGCCCCCAGAGGGAATTTTACTGGTGGGCCCTAGACACCCCAGTCCGACCCTGCGTATATACTGTCCAGGTGACACTTTCTGTACGTCACAGAATACAACCAAGTCATTTGCTACCAATATCATCTACCGCTTGATCCAGAAAATTCTCTGTGTGACATTTGTCTGGGTCGGAGACTAAATAGCCACCGTTAACAGGGTGTCAGTGAGTTCTACCATAGTTCTTGCACGTCACGTTCCCAAAAAAACAAAATTAAAAAAAATATAAAAAAACAAATATAAAAAAAAAATTAGTTTTTCAGTTGTTTTAGCTCAGTGATACAAATCCATTTTACTCAGCTGTGTGTAACCTTTCTGTGTGTCACAGTTCAGCACATTCGCTCCCATCCGTATATACTGTCCAGGTGACACTTTCTGTACGTCACAGAATACAACCAAGTCATTTGCTACCAATATCATCTACCGCTTGATCCAGAAAATTCTCTGTGTGACATTTGACTGGGTCACAGACTAAATAGCCACCTTTAACAGGGTGTCAGTCAGTTCTACCATAGTTCTTGCACGTCACGTTCCCAAAAAAAACAAAATAAAAAAATATATATATTTTTTCAGTTGTTTTAGCTCAGTGATACAAATCCATTTTACTCAGCTGTGTGTAACCTTTCTGTGTGTCACAGTTCAGCACATTCGCTCCCATCCGTATATACTGTCCAGGTGACACTTTCTGTACGTCACAGAATACAACCAAGTCATTTGCTACCAATATCATCTACCGCTTGATCCAGAAAATTCTCTGTGCGACATTTGTCTGGGTCGCAGAATAAATAGCCACCGTTAACAGGGTGTCAGTGAGTTCTACCATAGTTCTTGCACGTCACGTTCCCAAAAAAAACAAAATATAAAAAAAAAATTTATTTTTTCAGTTGTTTTAGCTCAGTGATACAAATCCATTTTACTCAGCTGTGTGTAACCTTTCTGTGTGTCACAGTTCAGCACATTCGCTCCCATCCGTATATACTGTCCAGGTGACACTTTCTGTACGTCACAGAATACAACCAAGTCATTTGCTACCAATATCATCTACTGCTTGATCCAGAAAATTCTCTGTGCGACATTTGTCTGGGTCGCAGAATAAATAGCCACCGTTAACAGGGTGTCAGTGAGTTCTACCATAGTTCTTGCACGTCACGTTCCCAAAAAAGCAAAATATAAAATTTTTTTTTATTTTTTCAGTTGTTTTAGCTCAGTGATACAAATCCATTTTACTCAGCTGTGTGTAACCTTTCTGTGTGTCACAGTTCAGCACATTCGCTCCCATCCGTATATACAGGCTCGGACTGGCCCACAGGGGAACAGGTGAATCCCCCGGTAGGCCCCTGAGCTAGGTAGGCCTCTAGTCCCCCACCTCCTGCACAAGTGACACATGGGACAGTAGACTGACCTATAAATAAGCTGCTTAAGATGCTATGCAGCACATTGCCTATGTCCATATAAAAGACTGGATAGTGTAGGCAGATAGCATATGCATGTGGGCCCCCAGAGTGAGCTTTACAGTGGGCCCCCAGAGGGAATTTTACTGGTGGGCCCTAGACACCCCAGTCCGACCCTGCGTATATACTGTCCAGGTGACACTTTCTGTACGTCACAGAATACAACCAAGTCATTTGCTACCAAATATCATCTACCGCTTGATCCAGAAAATTCTCTGTGTGACATTTGTCTGGGTCGGAGACTAAATAGCCACCGTTAACAGGGTGTCACTGAGTTCTACCATAGTTCTTGCACGTCACGTTCCCAAAAAAAACAAAATTAAAAAAAATATAAAAAAACAAATATAAAAAAAAAAATTAGTTTTTCAGTTGTTTTAGCTCAGTGATACAAATCCATTTTACTCAGCTGTGTGTAACCTTTCTGTGTGTCACAGTTCAGCACATTCGCTCCCATCCGTATATACTGTCCAGGTGACACTTTCTGTACGTCACAGAATACAACCAAGTCATTTGCTACCAATATCATCTACCGCTTGATCCAGAAAATTCTCTGTGTGACATTTGTCTGGGTCGCAGAGTAAATAGCCACCGTTAACAGGGTGTCAGTCAGTTCTACCATAGTTCTTGCACGTCACGTTCCCAAAAAAACAAAATTTAAAAAAAATATAAAAAAACAAATATAAAAAAAAAAATTAGTTTTTCAGTTGTTTTAGCTCAGTGATACAAATCCATTTTACTCAGATGTGTGTAACCTTTCTGTGTGTCACAGTTCAGCACACTCGCTCCCATCCGTATATACTGTCCAGGTGACACTTTCTGTACGTCACTTAATTCTACCAGACTGAACAAGTTTGTGGGTTTCAGTACACCAGGCCCGTTTAATTTTTTTTTTTTATATCATACACTTATATACAAACAATGTTGAACCCCAGGGCTAAGGGTCGAGGACGAGGGCGTGGGCGTGGGCATTCAATTACTGCAGGGGGCAGAAGCCGTGGTCCTGGGCAGGGTGAGACAGTATCTGCTGATGAGGGAGCTGTGGAACGCCGCAGAGTTACACTCCCTAGCCTCATGTCTCAACTTACAGGGACACGTGGTAGAGGACTGTTGAAACCACAACAGTGCGAACAGCTGATCTTGTGGATTGCGGACAATGCTTCAAGTAATTTGTCCACCAGTCAGTCTTCCACGCAGTCCACCCACGTTACCCAAGGGAGCACTCCTATGGCTCCTCCACCTCAACCTCCTTCCCCCCAGTCTGCCCCCTCCCAGTAAAATTTGGAATGTGATCCGGCATACTCTCAGGAAACTGTTTTCTGGACCCTTCCCAGAGTCACAAACCACTTCTCAGGTTGCTGCTGACCTCGTTCCCGATGCCCAAGTTTTCCAACTGTCGCAGTCTGTGGGTGATGATGATGACAATGTTTGAGTTAGTGGAAGAAGTTTGTAAAGAGGTGTCAGACAATGAGGAGGACACGGTTGTCAGACAGTGGTGAAGTTGTTGTTAGGGGAGAATTCCGAGGGGGGAGCAGACTGAGG
>ONZH01025452.1:0-30932 GCA_900303285.1 Rhinella marina | reverse complement strand
GCTGCAAGAGGCAGCAGCAGTCGAACAAATTTCAAGCCACAGAGTGACACCGTAACAGCAGCTGCAAGAGGCAGCAGCAGTGGAACAAATTTCAAGGCCACAGAGTGGCACCGAACAGAGCTCAAGCAAAGGTCAAACAATATTTCAGGCCACAGAGTGGCACCACGTAAGCAGCAGCTTGAAAGAGGCAGAAGTCAAAAAAATTTCAAGGCCACAGAGTGGCACCGTAACAGTAGCTATAAGAGGCAGAAGTCGAATAAATTTCAAAGTCACAGAGTGGGAGAGGCAGCAAGAGTCGTACTAATTTTAATGAGACAGAATGGAAAAGTGACATACCCTGGGAGAGGCAGCAGTCATAAAAATTTAAATGCAACATACCGTAAAGTGGCACAATTACATTATTAAGAGGTAGCGGCAGCTAGGACACAGCGCATGGAGGTGATGGCAGCAGCATGAGTAGGCCACAGAGTGGCACAATTACAGAATTTGGACGTAGCGGCAGCTAGGACACAGTTCGTGGAGGCGGTGGCAGCAGCATGAGTAGGCCACAGAGTGGCACAATTACATAATTTGGACATGGCGGCAGCTAGGACACAGCATGTGGAGGCGGTGGCAGCAGCATGAGTAGTATACCATAGAAAGGCACAATCACATAATTAGGAGGTAGCGGCTGCTAGCACACAGCGTGTGGAGGTGGTGGCAGCAGCATGAGTAGGCCACAGAGTGGGATAATTACATAATTTGGACATAGCAGCTAGGACACAGCCTGTGGAGGCGGCGGAATCAGCAGCAGTAGCATACCATAGAGTGACACAATTACATAATTTGGAGGTAGCGGCAGCTAGGACACAGAGTGTGCAGGCGGCGACAGCAGCATGAGTAGGCCACAGAGTGGCACAATTACATAATTTAGTGGTATTGGTAGCTAGGACAAAGCGTGTGGAGGCGGCAGCAGCATCATCAGGCCACAGAGTGGCATGGTGACATAGCCTGGAGGTGACAGCAGTAGCAACATGAGGAGACCTATTTATTGAGGTGGCAGTAGCATCAGAAGGCTACATATTGGGTCAATGACAGAGTGGAGAGGTGGGTGGCAATACCAGTCACTGGTAAAGATGCTGGGTGGTAGAAGGAGCAGCTGGTAGATATGTGGCATCAGGCGAGTGGCAGCATCATAAGAGTGGCTGAGGCAGGTAGCCTGAAGAATACAGTCTCATTTGTCAATGTTTGGGTGACGCATCATGGCTGATCTAATCTGATGCATCAGGCGTTGGTGGGTGGAAATCCTGGCTGATCCACGCCTGATTCATCTTGACAAAGGTGAGTGAGTCTTTCCACATTTTGGAAGGATAGGCGAGTTCTCCTTGGGGTAACTATGGCCCCCGCCGCACTGAACACCCACTCTGATGCCACACTACTAGCCGGCTAGGAAAGCTTCTCCAGTGAAAACTTGGCCAGTTGTGGCCACAAATCCAGTTTGGCTGCCCAGTAGTCCAGCGGATCTTCAATGTGGGGTGGCAGGGTGCTGTCCAAGTAGGCCACCACCTGCTGGTTCAGGGTCTGCTCCTGGTCTACCTGCTGCTGCTGAGTACTTTCCGCACTTGGCGGGTGAAGAAAGCTGCTCATCAGCGACTCCAGACTCAAGTTGCTGCTGATGAGCTGGTACTGCTCCTAACCCCCGACCCTCCCACAGCAGCCTTGGCAGTGGTATGTGAGTGCTGAGGGACCCCCCGGTCAGACCTGCAAGAGGATAGACGACAACGCAGATAGGCAGCAGCCAAATGACTACATAGGATGTCTCTATAGTACTTCAGTTTGTCCTCCCTCTCAGCAGGTGAAAAAAAGGCCCCCATTTTAGACCGGTAGCGAGGGTCCAAGAGGGTGGAGAGCCAGAAGTCATCCCTCTGCCGGATGGTGACTATTCAGCTGTCACTACGTAAGCAAGTGAGCATGCATCGGGCCATTTGCGCAAGTGACTCGGAGGGACTCCCTGCCTCCAACTCCACTGTATATTGACATGGTGTCTCTGGGTCATCTGCCTCATCTTCCTCATCTCCCTCTACCTCCTTCTGGCTACTTCTGCTCCTCCTCTTCTGTCACCTGGGTAGAAAAACCACTAAATGCTTGTGCTCTATTGTCCTCCTCCTCCTCCAGTTCAGCCCCCACCGGACTCATGTGGCCATGAGATCCAGTCTCCACGTCTCCAGTCCCCTGACCAGAAAGATTTTGCAGTATCTGTTCCAGGACATGAAGCAGTGGAATGACATTGTCATACCGTAGTCTTGGCGACTGACAAATAACGTGGCCTCCTCAAAGGGCCTGAGCAAGCGGCAGGTGTCACGCATGAGTTGCCACTGGCTGACATCAAAATTACACAGGGGAGTACTCCTGTCCACCTGGATCATTAAGAAATTGTTTATGGCCTTTCTTTGTTCATACAGTCGGTCCAACATATGGAGGGTAGAATTCCAACGGGTGGAAACGTCACATATCAGCCTATGTTGGGGGACGTCATTCTGCCGCTGTAGCTCAAGGAGGGTGTGCTTGGCAGTGTAGGAATGGCTGAAGTGCATGCAAAGTTTCCTGGCCATTTTTAGAATGTTTTGCAGTTGGGTATAAGACTTGAGGAACAGTTTGACAACCAGATTAAATACATGTGCCATGCAGGGCGCCTGGCTCAGCCCTTCTTGGCGCAGCGCGGACACCATGTTCTTTCCTTTATCTGTCACCATGGTTCCGATTTTTAGTTTTCGCAGAGAAAGCCAACAATCGATTTCTTCTTTCATGACACGGAGCAGTTCCTCCCCTGTGTGACTTCGTTTGCCCAGGCAAACCAGGCATAGAACTGCGTGACACCGCCGTGCCCTGCACGAGTGGTACGCTGGAGGAGCACTATGACTTGGCCCTGCAGTGGAGGCTGAGGTGGAGGAGAAGGAGGAGGATAAAGTGGCGTCACCTGTTCAAGTTGCTCTTGTTGCTGGGCAGGAAGCACATTGACCCCGTGGGCCATAAAGGACATGTACTGGCCTTGACCATAGTTACAACTCTACACGTCGACGCTGCCTTGCACTTTGTCAGAAACCGACAGGCTCAAGGACTGGGCCACCTTCTCTTCTACATATTTGTGCAGGGCTGGGACTGACTTTTTGGCAAAGAAATGACGGCTTGGGACTCTCCACCTCGGCTCGTCACAAGCCATCAGTTCTCTGAACGGCGCAGAGTCCACCAGTTGAAAAGTGAGGGACTGTAGCACGAGCAACTTGGACAGGATCACGGTCAGCTTCTGTGCTGTAGGATGGCTGGACGCGTACTGCTGTCTCTTTGCAATCGCCTCGGTGAACGACTGCTGCCATAATGAGTGGTGAGGAATAAGAGGAGGAGGAGCAGGAGTATCTGGAGCGGTAGATAATGAAAGACAGCTCCCTTCGGCAGAGGTGCTGGAGCCTTGACTGCCAACATTAGCATCCTGGCCACGCTTCACTTCCTGACCACAGATTCTACATATAGCCATGTTCACCTCCTAAGGCATCTTAACAAAAAACTTCCACATCGCCAAGTAGGCGATTTTACCACCAACACTCCGCACTGACTGAGATGTACCTCCGCTGCCTGGCTGAGCCCCTGCGCCGCTCTTTTCAAGGCTGGAAAGCACCTGAGAAGTGTGCGGTCTACCCCACACCCGTTTTGCTCCCGACCTCGCACTGCTGCCACTACGCTGACTAATGGTCATACTACCGACTTACTGCCTATACTGCTGCCTGACACGCAAGCTGTCAGTCTCGTCTGCAGATGATGATAATGATGATCAAGCCTTTGTTTCAGCCGGCTCCCATGTGAGATCGGCTACATCATCATCAACTACAGTTTGCACGTCGCTAATGTCCCCCTCAACTGTCTTGGTGTACAAAGCCTGACCGCTCTCAACATCACCTCCCACTACACTCTCCTCATCAGTACTTGACTGCCTACTGGAAGGAGTGGATTTCTGCCCCACCTCTTGGCTTCCCAGTAGCTGACTGTCCTCAAGTAATTCATCCTCGCTGTATAGTGGCACAGAGCCCACAGCATATAGTACTTCTTTGGCTGAGGGAACCAAAAAGGACAGAGGCAGGTTGAGAACAGGTGAGGGCACTGAAGCTGCTCCGGGCCCATGCCAACTGGTGGTTGTGTCTGACGAACCCACCGACTCTTGGCTGGGGGTTTCAGATGTCATCTGGGAGGAAATGGATGAATGAGTCAACCATTTAAGAACATCTGAGTTGGTGGTCAACACACGACCACTAGATGACACCGGTAACTGTGGCCTCGCCGAGTGACCCCTAATGCCACGTCCCCTTCCTCTGCTGAGACCTGTGCCTATTCCAGAAACATTTGTGCCGCTGCCCCTCCCCTGTGAAGGACCTGTCACCCCTATGTCTGACATACTATTTGATAAAAAATTTAAATAAAAGGAAATTAAGAATCCCCCAAATAAATATACTTAGCTCACTGCCTTGCACAACTGCTTAACTATTGCTTTAAGAAATACCGTCACCCACAGAGTGGGTTAACAATGGATTGCTGAACTGCAGTACAATGGGTTACTGCACAGCACTACACACTATATGACGATTTTCTTTTTCTATGGCGACTGACGCTGCAAATAGTTATTTAAAATGAACAACCCCACAAACACGGTTTCACAGTTTTTTTGGCAAGTCAACTTCACTGACTACGTTAGCACAATAGCACGCTTTTCTGTTTGAATGGCGAATAACGCCGCAAATAGTTATTTAAAACTAACAACTCCACAAACACGGATTCACAGTTTTTTGGGAAAGTCGACTTCACTGACTACATTAGCACAATATTACGCTTTTCTGTTTGGATGGCGAATAACGCCACAAATAGTTATTTAAAACTAACAACTCCACAAACACAGATTCACAGTTTTTGGGAAAGTCGACTTCCCTGACTACATTAGCACAATATTACGCTTTTCTGTTTGGATGGCGAATAACGCCACAAATAGTTATTTAAAACTAACAACCCCACAAACATGGATTCACTGTTTTTTTTGGCAAGTCAACTTCACTGACTACGTTAGCACTATATCACGCTTTTCTGTTTGGATGGCAAATAACGCCGCAAATAGTTATTTAAAACTAACAACAGCACAAACACAGATTCACTGTTTTTTGGCAATTCAACTTCACTGACTATGTTAGCACAATATCACGCTTTTCTGTTTGGATGGCGAATAACGCCGCAAATAATTATTTAAAAGAACAACCCCACAAACATGGATTCACTGTTTTTTTGGCAATTCAACTACACTGAAGAATTTAGCATTATATGGCGCTTGTCTATTTGTATGGCGAATACGCCGCAACTGTTTCTTTCACATTTACAAGCTGCCAATCACAAATTATGTATGTTTTTTCCCTAAACACAACCCAAAAGATATTTATTTTTTAATGTTTTTATTATTAATTTTTTTTAATTTTTTTTTTTTTTTTAATGTACTGGAAACAAGGCTCTGACCCTCTTACTGCACTGCAAAAAGCGATATTAGTGGTGCTTCTTTGAATAAAGTACCCCAAAACAGGCTTTAGAACAGAGTGCAGTGCTGTATAACAGGCTAACCCCTATGCCCACTCACTGCTGCTCAGTGTACCAGAATAGCGATTTCACTGCCTGATTTTCTGTCTAGAAATCGTCCCTCTCCTATCCCTGCAATTCAGATTATCTATCCCTGATCTCCTCATTTCTTTTCTTTAGTTTTTCTTTTCTTTCACTTGCCCTATCTCTTCTGACGTCTGTCTCTGGTCTAAAATCAATAGAAAATGGCAGATTCCAGCGCTGCAAAGCTATTTATAGGGCTGTCACATCACAGGACCTGGCTGGCTGCTAATTGGCTACATGTCTGCATGTGATTGCATTGTGGGTGTTTACTTCTTTGTCCCAGAAATCCTTCCCCCATGTCATGCGATGTGCTTGCGGTCATTTTAGGGGGAAAAAAAAAAAAGATTCGTTACTACGAATCGCCATGAAATTCGCTTTCGTTGCAAATCGAATTTTCCATGAAATTCGTAACGAATTCCACTTCGTCAGCTTCGATTCGCTCATCTCTAGTTATCAGTTTTTGTAAAAGTCAGGTCATGTCAAGAATACAATGCTAGTTTGACAACTTTCAAGGCCTCTTGCCAGAATATTAGATTTAGGCCTTTCATTTTGTTGAGACTCCCTCCCCTCCCCCCCTTTTCTTTTTGCAAGAGAAGGAAATATTTTCAGGGGCAGATTCTTATTTCCTTATATCTATATTGGCAAGACTATCCCTGTCAAAGAGAAGGCAATTTTTGGTAGTCTTCTCAAATTCTTTTCACTGTAAATAATTGCTACTCCAGTTACCTAGCATTTCTTTATCATGGTAAAATTGTAAACTTATACACAATATTTTTGTTTTCCTTGTGCACAATTCTATTAAATATGCTACACAATTTTTATTCACTATTTTCTTCTTCTTAAAACTGTACATTGCTGAGGAAACCTCACACATTATTTTATTTCAGTGATACTAAACACATTGTTTTGCCCTCTCATGACAGTCCTAGAAGTTTTACCCAATGCCCAAGACAAAAGATTCCCTTTATCTTCTTCTTATTGCTACAGCAATTCAGACAAGGTAAAGAAGGTCAGGCCCCTATAGCTCGAGAACTTGACATATTTGCACAGCACTCTCAGTCTTCTGAAATTGATAATAAGCAAAAGCTAGAGTTCATCTGACAGCTTCTTCTCTATTTCATCACTCCTGTTCCTTCTCAGAATCTACGGTCTGTACCTGACTTGGATTTTCATCTCCTACGATGAGAAGAACTAGTGTTGTTTTACTCTGTTGGACAATATCCCTTCCTAGCTGTTTCTTGGAAATGGAGTTAGTGAGAAATTCTTTTCAACTCAGCTGGGAACCGCACATAACTATTGACTAGTGATCTTCTGTTTTTTCATTCTATTCCCCTCCAGTGTCAACAAGTAAAAGTTTGTCAGAAACTATAACAGTAAACTATAGTTATGTCATAATACTTTTTGACTTTTTGTCACTTCCAAAAAGTGGTGAGAAACGAAGTGGGGTTTATCAGAAGGGGCATGGCCTCCCACAGCCATCTGGGTTTACAAGAATTTATGCCACAAACTTACAGATGAAGTCTACAGTATGATTTCAAATTCTGGCATATGGACACACAAATTTGATGCATTTTGCACCAAGTTACGTTAGATTAAGACTGGGGTATGTAATACCAGTCTAAGTATACCTGCCTCAGCGTTTCCTGTGATTTTGCACCTTGTATTTTTTTAGAAAATGTTGTGGCCAGGTCTTATTGTCATACTAAAACTCTGCATACACAGCATTTTGATTGTTGGACACATTTGTCAATTTTTTGGGTGTCAGTGGCATTCTAATCAAACACGGCATGCTCTAGATATTGCATCATTGCTGGCCTCTGTAAATTGCTCTACATAACTTTAAAAATCCAATAATAACACATTATACAAAATGTCACAAAATTAATAAAAAAATCACTAAAAATGCTTGTAAAAAGCACCATAACAAAACACACAGCCTTTTCATAGTACTTTTTCGAACACAGGGAAATGTTGGTATGAGGTCCTAGTTCAGATGATCATAAATCTTGATCTCCCAAAAACAACTGCTATATTGTATGAGCAGTCTTACAAGGCCCTAGGGTCATTTGTTAAAGGTTTTGCAGTGGAATAGTATTGATGACCTATCCTCAGGATAATTTATCTATATCAGATCGTTGTGGGTTTCAGACCCTACACTCCTGATCAGCTGTTTAACTGCATGTCCTCTCCCTTGTAGTCGCGGTGCAGTATAACTACAACTCTTCATCCCATTCAAGTGAAAGACATGAGCAGCTGTAAGTATACTGCACGGAGGCTACAAGGGAGACGGCAAAAAGTGAAGAGGACTGAGTGCTCACACAAGTGCTGCAATGCCTTCAAACAGCTGATCGTGGAGGTGCTAGGAGTCGGACTCCAGCTGATGTGATATTGATGATAGGTTATTAATATTATGCCACTCTACAACCTGTTTAACATTTTTTGTCCATTATTTTTAGACATGCAGGAAGAGACAGTAGGCAGTGGTGTATCAATCAAAGCAAATGTGGAGCTGTTTATGGCAATCAGGTTTCTGCTTTCCAAAGGGATGAAAATGTGAGAACTAGAATCTGACTGGGTTATATCTCTAACATCTCTACAAGATGTTCTATATACAGAATATATATATATATATATATATATATATATATATATATATATATATATATTTAGTATTTCAGTACTTTTTGCACAACTTGCTGTTCTCTAACAAGGTGTCCCGCTCTGGTGTGGGAGGGAAAAGCCACACCGAGCGTATGAGGGATGGGAACAGACAAAACCAGGGAACCGGTCACCTCCTGCAGGGGACCCTGGGACTAGGCCCTAGCTGACTACAAGTATGAACAATCCTGGGTTGTAGGAAAGTTCATACACAGGAACCTAATCTAAATGCACCCTAGGAAACCCTGCAGTCTAGTGACACAAGAGAGTAAACCCGTTCCTCCAAGCGAAAGGAGGAACAGGAGACTCCAAAAGGAAAACAACAAAAGGAACAGAAGAAACTTAACTTAAGCAGAAGCTCAGCAACTGGATCTCAGCCGAGATCCACACCACTCTCAACCAGGTAGGCAGAAGATATAAACCGCAAGGGATACTGGGAGAGGAAGGGGTAAATAGGAGAAAGCTAATTGCCAAGCGGCAACAGCTGAGGGGAAGGGGTGTGGTGAACAGCACCCAAACAAAGGGAATAGCCTGTCAGATATGTCACTTAGAAAGCCGCGCAGAACGTCTGATTCCAGACGCAAGCCTACTCGTGACACAAGGAGCTTAAGGGCAAAATTCACAACAGGTGTTTGAACCATGAATCGCTCAATAAATTTTCTGGTTCAATTAGAATTGGTATTTAAGCAGTCCTCCTCATCATGTCGTTGAAATTTTGACATCATAAGACCAAGACAACACCTAACAATTGATTAACAGTACCTTTGCCACTGCGAGGCTTCAAGCAGGATGTTGGCTTACAGTGTCACAGAGTGTCATCAGCAGGTTGCAACAGAGATCCAGAGAGACTGAAAGGGTCACAGAAAGGCATAGAAGTGGACTTACTTTGGTCACATCCCTCACTGATGACCACTTCATTATGAAGAATGCCCTGTGGAACCGGATGATAAATACCACACAACTCCAGGCACATTCAAGGGAGGTGAGAGGCACCCAAGTGTCATGTCAGATTCCTCAAACAAGAATTAAAAGATTCTTGGCTGGCTATAAAAAGAAAGCTTTGATACTTGCTAGGTACTAGGTACTAACCATGCAGGATGCCCAAACTTTTGCTTCGGGCACTTTTTTATTTTATTTTTTAAGATGAGCTAAAAGAGATTGGTGCTATACATCTCTCAAAGGTTATGGCAAGTACATTTACTATGGATTCACTCCTTGTTGTGCCACATTCTGCCATACTTGTATAAGAGCATGGGTGATACCCAGCAGAGAGTTAAAGTCTTGACTTTATCTAATGTACGATAGCAAGAAGCAGAGAATATGTGAAAGGAAAACCAAACACAATGCAAAAGCACTCTGCACTGTATGCAGTATATAGCTGCAACCTGCTCTCTCTGAATTCATTTGAGGCCTTTTGGAACAAGGAGAGAAGTCATAGAATAGGGGCCCATCTAAAAGAGGTCACCTTGCCATGGTGAATAAGCACTAATGATTTTGATGGAAATATATTTGCTAAGTGCCTCATTCATTTATATACTGAATATACCAATCTCTGCAGAGTGCTGTTGCATTGTATTTGGTTTTACTATGGTGAAGCACCTATGCATTTACTTCATTTTCCAGGATGTGCTGTATTCTCTTCTTTAAATGTTTGTAAAGGTGGACTTGGTACTAAATCGCATCTTCAATGAATCTACTCAAAAATCTGTATCTCTACAGCAATATTATATGGATGTTTGTGGAATTAATCTATTATGATCTTTTGCTATACTGTGCCTTTGAGGGTCCCTGATTCCATAACTCTATTGCACTTCAGATGCAAGCTAGCAATAACCACGCTTAGGGTCAAGACAAATGAAGGACTATTTAATTAATGGATTACATAGCAGAACTAAAAAGTAAAGTCTGGTACAAATTAAATGCTGATCATTGTTACTCTTTATTAACACATGACCTGAGAGTGGTCTATGGTCCCCAAACTTTAGAGCTCATGGGCTCCATACCAGCCACAATACATTTTTGGTTGGGTAACATACATACTGCATTTCAGGAATAATTGTTCAATTGCAATTTATTTTGTGGCATTTTGCTATGGAAATTTAAGGGGATGTGCCAACTGTGACTGATCATTGGGGTTATTACCACAGGGACTCCACCCATCACAAAAAAGGAGTCCCCATCTTGATAGACTGCCCCTGATATTTCATTCGTTCTCTAAGGGACAATTACAGGGAGTGAATAGAGCAGCATGGTTCATGCTTGACATGCCTCTTCATCAGGACTGGGACATGGGACCAGCATTCTCAGAATTATTTTAGATATTGGATAACCTTTAAATTTAGCACAGCCCCTTTGACCAATCCAATATCTATGAACAGTACAGTTTGGGGGTTCAATGGCACTTCAACCAGGCAACCAGTGTCTTGCTCTGTAATCAAGAGGAATAAGAACTCAGACACTGTGCTGTGTACAGATGGGCTTCTCAGACTGGTATGAGATAAAGGGATATTCCCATCTGGGACATTTATGGAATATTGATAGGATGCCATAAATGTTAGATAGGTGTTGGTCGCACATGTGCAGTCACACTCCTTGAACACTATGGACGTCTGATATGGACAAGCGATGGCTCAGCAATTTTTCTACTACAGCAAACATGTCAACTGACCAATTAAACGCTAACAACCATTTTTTCTTTCATTGCCTGTACAATTAAAAAAAAAAACTTTGTAAATGGTCTTGATGATCAGACAACTAAGGATTTGCTTGTAGTTGAATCTATTGAGGTGCATTGGGCCCCATGGGTGCAACTACCAGGGTAGCAGGCGTAGCAGCTTCTCTGGGACATCAATACATATGTGCAGTAAGCGATATACGGATATGGACAATGGGAGAGTGCATCACGCTTTGTATTATTTCTGTGCAGTAACATTATTGATTTATTTCTGAACATAACTATTGTTGAGACAATCGAAGTCCACAAAGTGGATTTCGATCAGAATTTCTGGGAAAATTTGATTAGCTGCAAAGCTGAATTTCCTTACTTTGTAGTAGCAAAGCAATTTTTTCTGAAATGGCATTAAAAAAATCATACTTACCTCCTCCATTTGATTGCAAAGAGCCGGCTGCCTCCAACTTAATTGAGGATCCAGCTCGAAATCCCGTGTGCGGTGACGTACGACATCAACACGCCAGCTGATGCAATGACGTTATCACAGGCTGTAAGAAATCAGCTGTTTGCGATCAAAGGGATGAGGCAAGTATGTTTTTTTCATTTTACACTTTAGTATTAATGTCAGATGCCTCATTCAATGAACGGGGCATCTGAGGAGTACAATGCCGCTCCCCTCATTGCACCCACTACTTACAAAGAAATGCACTTTGCGAGTAATTTGCCACAAAGCTAATTTTTTTGTAAAATTCGGCGAAGCAGCCGAATCAAATTTTTAAATACTTCATCTCTGTACATCACCATGTGTATTAATAGAATATTGGACACTACTGTGAGCCTTATTGATGTACTGTGACATCACTGTGCACATTCTGCCTGTGCTGTGACATCACTGTGAACATTATCCCACCATTGTAACACCATTATGTGCATTATCCCTGTGAAGTAGGAAAATGAACATAACCATAAGATTCTCAAATTCATGCTACCCACTCCTCCTTTTTCTATGGGGCTGCTATGGGTCCTTGTTATGCTCCCTGGAGTGAATCTTGGGGTTGTCAAATATTATTACCTGTGCACTTGTCACCACATATTAGTGCAAACCCTTGTCTTCACATTTTTGTATTAACTTTCTAATCTATTTTCTGATGCATTTTTCCTCTTATTTTTATAACTTCTCCTGGGTTACACAGTGCCTAGGCAGATAATGTGACTGCTACTAGGCCTGGGTGAAGGGAGGCGTCACTAAACTCCTTTTTCTCTTCTCAACATGAAAACATTGCAATTTCATGCAGCTGCCACGTGGGGGAGTGGGGAGGCTCAAGGCAAAAGAGATATTAACATAATGCATTGCAGTCCATAGTAACTGCATAAACTCCTATGAAGAGCTCCCCCTAGTGGTGGCATAAAAAACAGACAATTTTTTTATAATACTCTATGAGGAAAGCCAAAGACATAACGCTGTAGAGGAACATTTATACATGTATTTATGCCAGTTGTATGGTGTAAATTGCTAAATACGGTGTTCAGAATCAGAGCCATCTTTATCAGAGCCTGTTGCACTTTATCTGAGAAAGAAGTTTATTGATATGTGGGCAGCATAGTTTAGCACCTCCTTCCCATGACTGTTGTCATAATGACTGGTGGCTGTTGTGTAAACAGAAAGAAACCTGACAACATTGGCAGGAGGAAAGGAGGGAGGGGCCACGAGTGTAATTGGACCCATCTCCCTCGCAGTGCTGGTCTGTGTCATGAGTTTCACACTGTCAGTACTGTAAAAGTACTTAATACTAGCCCGGAAGTGACAGCCTGCTAATATCAGCTAGTCTGTCAATATACTATGCTTTCCTTAGTGAGGGGAGCATATTAGAGGTAATAGTTTCCCTTTAAATGCTTGTCAGAGCAGATAACATTTCATTCATCGTATATATTTATTAAAGAGAGTCAGTCAGCAGTTTTGTTGATGCAAAACTGCTAACAGATATAAGTAGTGGCTAAGGACAATAACTGACATACCTCTGTCCTGGGTGTCATTTATCAAACTGGTGTAAAGTAGAACTGGCTTAGTTGCCCGCAGCAACCAATCAGGTTCCTCCTTTCATTTTTCAAAGGAGCTTTCAAAAATGAAAGGTGGAATCTGATTGGTTGCTATGGGCAGCTAAGCCAGCTCTACTTTACACCAGTTTGATAAATGAAAAAAAATGAACTTTGAATGCAGCAGACACTGCTCCTGCAAGCACCCCAGAAGTGCACCAGGGCGAGCCTGCAGGTTACAGTGCTTCAGGCTCAGTATATCAGTTGCCCCACAGCCTCTCCCCTCTGCTCTTAATGTCACCTGTAGCAGTCTCCTGGTTGGATGCCATAGCTGTCACTCACAGCAGAGAGGAGCAGCTTGAGATTAAAGCTGTCACTCAAAGCAGAGAGGAGCGGCTTGGGGTTGTCAAATATTGTTACCTGTGCACTTGTCACCACATATTAGTGCAAACCCTTGTCTTCACATTTTTGTATTAACTTTCTAATCTATTTTCTGATGCATTTTTCCTCTTATTTTTATAACTTCTCCTGGGTTACACAGTGCCTAGGCAGATAATGTGACTGCTACTAGGCCTGGGTGAAGGGAGGCATCACTGAACTCCTTTTTCTCTTCTCAACATGAAAACATTGCAATTTCATGCAGCTGCCACGTGGGGGAGCGGGGAGGCTCAAGGCAAAAGAGATATTAACATAATGCATTGCAGTCCATAGTAACTGCATAAACTCCTATGAAGAGCTTCCCCTAGTGGAGGCATAAAAAAACAGACAATTTTTTATAATACTCTATGAGGAAAGCCAAAGACATAACGCTGTAGAGGAACATTTATACATGTATTTATGCCAGTTGTATGGTGTAAATTGCTCAATACGGTGTTCAGAAACAGAGCCATCTATATCAGGAGCCTGTTGCACTTTATCTGAGAAAGAAGTTTATTGATATGTGGGCAGCATAGTTTAGCACCTCCTTTCCATGACTGTTGTCATAATGACTCGTTGCTGGTGTGTAAAGAGAAAGAAACCTGACAACATTGGCAGGAGGAAAGGAGGGAGGGGCCACGAGTGTAATTGGACCCATCTCCCTCGCAGTGCTTGTCTAGGGTGGCCATCCGTCCGGTTTTTGGCCGGACAGTCCGGTTTGTGGACTCCTGGTCCTCCGTCCGGCTAAAGGCCAGGACGGACGGCCAGAAGTCCTCCTTTTTAGGGGCGCAGGAAGCAATGAGCGCTTCCATCAATACAGATGGAAGCGCTCATTGCAGGAGCTGGGTCTGTACTCACCGCTCAGCTCCTCCTGCGCTCCGGTGTCTTCCTGTCTGGCTACGCTGCACACGCCTGACTGGTACAGTGTCAGGACGTAGTGCGCGCACTCTGACCTGACGCTGCACGCAGTCAGGTGACAGTGCAGCGCGGGCAGCTGAAGAGACAAGAGCGGTGGAGCAGAGCTGCAGCCCAGGAAAGGTAAGATTTTTTTTTTTTTTTTTTATGGGGCACAGTGGGCTGATCTGAAGGTCTGAATGGGGCACTACAGGCTGGTTCTGAAGGGCACTACAGGCTGGTCTGAAGGGGGCACTACACTGAAGGGGCTGGTCTGAAGGGGCACTACAGGCTGGTCTGAAGGGGGGCACTACAGGCTGGTCTGAAGGGGGCACTACACTGAAGGGGGCTGGTCTGAAGGGGGCACTACAGGCTGGTCTGAAGGGGGCACTACAGGCTGATCTGAGGTCTAAAGGGGCACTACAGGCTGATCTGAGGTCTGAAGGGGGCACTACAGACTAATCTGAGATCTAAAGGGGGGCACTACAGGCTGATCTGAGGTCTAAAGGGCACTACAGGCTGATCTGAGGTTCTGAAGGGGGCACCTACAGGCTGATCTGAGGTCTGAAGGGGGCACTACAGGCTGATCTGAGGTCTAAAGGGGGCACTACAGGCTGATCTGAGGTCTAAAGGGCATACAGGCTGATCTGAGTCTAAGGGCACTAACAGGCTGATCTGAGGTCTAAAGGGGGGCACTACAGGCTGATCTGAGTCTGAAGGGGGCACTAACAGGCTGATCTGAGGTCTGAAGGGGGGCACGTACAGGCTGATCTGAGGTCTGAAGGGGGCACTACAGGCTGATCTGAGGTCTGAAGTGGGCACTACAGGCTGATCGGAGGTCTGAAGGGGGCACTACAGGCTGATCGGAGGTCTGAAGGGGCACTACAGGCTGATCGGAGGTCTGAAGGGGGCACAGTGGGCTGATCGAGGTCTGATGGGGCACTGTGTCTGATCTGAGGTCTGATGGGCACAGTGGCTGATGTGAGGTCTGATGGGGGCACAGTGGGCTGATGTGAGTCTGATGGGGGCACTGTGGTCTGATCTGAGGTCTGATGGGGGCACAGTGGGCTGATGTGAGGGTTGTGATGGGGCACAGTGGGCTGATGTGAGGTCTGATGGGGGACTGTGGGCTGATGTGAGGTCTGATGGGGGCACTGTGGGCTGATGTGAGGTCTGATGGGGGCACGGTGGGCTGATGTGAGGTCTGATGGGGGGCACAGTGGGCTGATGTGAGGTCTGATGGGGGCACAGTGGGCTGATCTGAGGTCTGATGGGGGCACAGTGGGCTGATCTGAGGTCTGGAGGGGGCACAGTGGGCTGATCTGAGGTCTGATGGGGGCACAGTGGGCTTATCTGAGGTCTGGAGGGGGCACAGTGGGCTGATCTGAGGTCTGATGGGGGCACAGTGGGCTGATCTGAGGTCTGGAGGGGGCACAGTGGGCTGATCTGAGGTCTGATGGGGGCACAGTGGGCTGATCTGAGGTCTGGAGGGGGCACAGTAGGCTGATCTGAGGTCTGATGGGGGCACAGTGGGCTGATCTGAGGTCTGAAGGGGGCACTACAGGCTGATCTGAGGTCTGATGGGGGCACAGTGGGCTGATGTGAGGTCTGATGGGGCACAGTGGGATGATTTGAGGACCATTACAGCAGGTCCTTATTATTTCTGGGAGCACTACTGGAGGCACTATGGGAAAATGGTTTCTATTATGGGGAATTATTACTACTACCAGGGGTACTATTATTAGTACAATATGGAGGGCACTACTGCTAAAAAGGGATACTGGTGGAGCATTATCACTATTGGGGCACTATTACTAATGGGACACTCTAGGAGAGAATTATTAGTGGGAGCACAGTGACTATATGGGGTCCTACCTATATGGCACTGTTATATCTACAGTATAGTATTTGGGGACATTGGGGAGCACAGTGGGCGCAGTATTTTAGGCAGCAGCAGGATAACAGTAAAAGTGGGTAATCTATGATGTCTTTGTGGCAGAGAGAAGATGGAGCTGAAAGAAGTGTCATGGCGGTGTGGGCCAAATAGAGAAGATGAGAAAAGAGAAGATCTACATCAGGAAGACGTCACTGGATGTAAGAGGTAAGTGGTGCTGTATCATCTGGTATGTCTGGTGCTGGTGACTGTAATGTCCATCCAGATATGTGTCACCTGCCGGTATATGGTATGTTACTGCTGCAGCCAATCAGTGCTCTAATGCTGAGAACTGGCTGCAGTGGTCACATGCCATACACCTGCCCATCAGTGTGCACATCACCAGCACCAGCAGATGTGCACAAAGTCCAGCGTGTCACAGGCGTCACCACTGCAGCCATATAACCAAAGCATTCAATGGCAGGGAGGGAACAGCTGAGAATTGTGGATTTCTTTTCCATCTGCCATATTTTATTTTTAATTACTGAACAATCCTCTTTATTCTAACCATACTAGAGCGGTATTTTTATAGTTAGGCTTGCTGGCTTGAATTTTCCCGTGGTGGGGGTGTATGTGTGGTAAGAGCCAGGGGAGGTGTGATGGGTGACGGTGTACGAGCCGATTGGGGGCGTGGTTTAGCAGATTGGGGTGTGGTTTAACATATTGGGGGTGTGGCCGAAAATGTCCTCCTTTTTGAGATGAAGCCGGTGGCCACCCTATGCTGGTCTGTGTCATGAGTTTCACACTGTCAGTACTGTAAAAGTACTTAATACTAGCCCGGAAGTGACAGCCTGCTAATATCAGCTAGTCTGTCAATATACTACGCTTTCCTTAGTGAGGGGAGCATATTAGAGGTTATAGTTTCCCTTTAGATGCTTGTCAGAGCAGATAACATTTCATTCATCGTATATATTTATTAAAGAGAGTCAGTCAGCAGTTTTGTTGATGCAAAACTGCTAACAGATATAAGTAGTGGCTAAGGACAATAACTGACATACCTCTGTCCTGGGTGTCATTTATCAAACTGGTGTAAAGTAGAACTGGCTTAGTTGCCCGCAGCAACCAATCAGGTTCCTCCTTTCATTTTTCAAAGGAGCTTTCAAAAATGAAAGGTGGAATCTGATTGGTTGCTATGGGCAGCTAAGCCAGCTCTACTTTACACCAGTTTGATAAATGAAAAAAAAAGAACTTTGAATGCAGCAGACACTGCTCCTGCAAGCACCCCAGAAGTGCACCAGGGCGAGCCTGCAGGCTACAGTGCTTCAGGCTCAGTATATCAGTTGGCACACAGCCTCTCCCCTCTGCTCTTAATGTCACCTGTAGCAGTCTCCTGGTTGGATGCCATAGCTGTCACTCACAGCAGAGAGGAGCAGCTTGAGATTAAAGCTGTCACTCAAAGCAGAGAGGAGCGGCTTGGGGTTGTCAAATATTGTTACCTGTGCACTTGTCACCACATATTAGTGCAAACCCTTGTCTTCACATTTTTGTATTAACTGTCTAATCTATTTTCTGATGCATTTTTCCTCTTATTTTTATAACTTCTCCTGGGTTACACAGCGCCTAGGCAGATAATGTGACTGCTACTAGGCCTGGGTGAAGGGAGGCGTCACTGAACTCCTTTTTCTCTTTTCAACATGAAAACATTGCAATTTCATGCAGCTGCCACGTGGGGGAGCTGGGAGGCTCAAGGCAAAAGAGATATTAACATAATTCATTGCAGTCCATAGTAACTGCATAAACTCCTATGAAGAGCTGCCCCTAGTGGTGGCATCAAAAAACAGACAATTTTTTAGTTGATTGATATGTGGGCAGCATAGTTTAGCGCCTCCTTCCCATGACTGTTGGCATAATGACTGGTGGCTGGTGTGTAAAGAGAAAGAAACCTGACAACATTGGTAGGAAGCAGGGAGGGAGGGGCCACAAGTCTAATTGGACTCATCTCCCTCGCAGTGCTGGTATGTGTCATGAGTTTCACACTGTCAGTACTGTAAAAGTACTTAATACTAGCCCGGAATTGACAGCCTGCTGAAATCAGCTAGTCTGTCAATATACTATGCTTTCCTTAGTGAGGGGAGCATATTAGAGGTTATAGTTTCCCTTTAAATGCTTGTCAGAGCAGATAACATTTCATTCATTGTATATATTTATTGAAGAGAGTCAGTTAGCCGTTTTGTTGATGCAAAACTGCTAACAGATATAAGTAGTGGCTAAGGACAATAACTGACATACCTCTGTCCTTGGTGTCATTTATCAATCTGGTGTAAAGTACTAGAACTGGCTTAGTTGCCCACAGCAACCAATCCTCCTTTCATTTTTCAAAGGAGCTTTCAAAAATGAGGTGGAATCTGATTGGTTGCTATGGGCAGCTAAGCCAGCACTACTTTACACCAGTTTGATAAATGAAAAAAATGAACTTTGAATGCAGCAGACACTGCTCCTGCAAGCACCCCAGAAGTGCACCAGGGGCGAGCCTGCAGGCTACAGTGCTTCAGGCTCAGTATATCAGTTGCCCCACAGCCTCTCCCCTCTGCTGTTAATGTCAGCTGTAGCAGTCTCCTGGTTGGATGCCATAGCTGTCACTCACAGCAGAGAGGAGCGGCTTGAGATTAAAGCACTGCAGACTGGAGGGGTCCACCCTCAAAGCACCTACTGGAGAGAAGCCCTTGGGATTCAAAGTTCATCATAATCAACAACAAAGGAATATGTTACCTCCTGTCACAACCTATGTCTGTCAGAAGTTTTGCTTGAAAAACACTCATGATACACTCAGTCTAATATAGACAAAAAATAAAATCAAAAACCCGCACAAACCTAAAGGAAGCAGGCAGATTATCCATCAAATTTATCACAAAGGTACGTTTTGATGGACATTCAAGACACTTTTCTGTAATTTACAGTTATGTTACATCAATATTTTGTACCAAAATAGTAAAGAATATTATTAATAAATTTAATGCACTTTAAGATTCCGCTTAGCCACACCCTCTTTCCTTGGCACTTTTGAATAGGTGCGAAAAGTATTTAAATCACTTTGCCAAGTGTTTTAAAGCAATTTGCCGTAGTAAATTTGCCCAACTGTGTATTAATTCTCTGCTTGCTGCCAGTTCTAGGGTATGAAATCTGATCTGGTCATGTGATGATCATATATATAAATAGACAGTCATTACAACAGAGATATGATAACTGTGCTGTAACAAGGTCAGCACTTGTGGCCACTACATGACCAGGACAGATTTCTATCCCATCCATCAGCCCTATCTGACTGCATAAAAGTTCTTCCGAACTGTAAAGAATCGGTACAGAATGTTAATCAGAAAACTGCATAACTTTCATTTCTGAAAAATGGAAACCTGGATTTTATCTAGTATGGTTCCAGTCCTACGTCATATTTACAGGTACTCTAGCAAGGAAGCTGAGATATCAGGGGCTGTTTGGAGGGTCTTCACACTAGACAACAGGTGGTCTCTTTAGGCTTTTTTTGTTGATCAAAGTGGTTGATTTTAACCCAAATAATCATTTCTTGGGTGAAATTCAACAATGAACAAGTGTTTTAGCAGACAGATGACATTCTGGCATCATCTGGAAAGATGTGAAGTAATATTCCCAAAATGTTCACAGGAAGATCAGTTGTCCTTAACACAGTGTCCGTGAACATGTATGGCCAATATGGACTTAAATTCGTATGTCTGCGTCCATTAATGAGCATTCACAAGACGACGGCTCATTCAACTTACAGTATATCTAATGTGAATGGCTACCTTCAGATTCAGTATGTAGCAGCTTATCTGGTTAAAAAAAGTCTATTTTTACTCCTGTACAATATTATCACATGCAAAGGATACAACCAGTGAACATACGTTCTCCATTTCACAGCTTCCAAGACCCTTACATGACCAGGATGGAGTTTTATCCACTGGAAGCAAACTATGAAGGGAAATTGAATGATATGTAGCAAGCAGAGATCTTGAAAACCATTATGTGTACAGAACAGATATTGGGCACTTGTACCACTTTTCAGTATGCAATGAATAATGTCTAATGACATCCGCAGGAAGATGGCGGGATGGCGGTACAATGTGGGCCTGTAAAGACGTGCCTGATGGGACTAGACATTTAGTCAGTAGAGTTCTACCTTTAAGTGGTTATGCACCTTTGTTCTTTTTTTTTTTGTTGTGGCACAGTGCTTTAATCTAGTACAGGGGTCAGCAACCTTCGGCACTCTAGCTGTTATGAAGCTACAATTCCCAGCATGCTCCATTCAGTTCTATGAGAGTTCTGAGAAGAGCCGAGCAAGTTTTCATGCTGGGAGTTGTAGTTTCACAACAGCTGAAGTGCCGGAGGTTGCTGATCCCTATATTTTTCTCTTAAAGTGTATTTGGCACTAAGGTTAAATCAGGACATTTAAAGGGGAGGGGGTTGGTACTCTAGGGCAGACCTATGAAGGGAAGCATACTTACCTGCTTCCCAGGGCTGACTCCTCGCTCCTTCTCTCCCCAGCCTTGGCTGCTCTGCTGTGCTCCCAAGATGTAAACTTCCATTTTGATGCTGCTGCAGCCAATCACTGACTGCAGCAGTGACCTGATCCCCTTCCGTCATGTCAAATGGTCATGTGGTGCAAGAGGAGCAGGTCACACCTGAGTGGTGTCAAGACAGAAGTTTACATCCTGAGAGCACATCAAGGAGCAGCTGAGACCAAGGAGAGGGGAACCAGGGCTGGAAAGCAGGTAAGTATACTTCTCTTTGCATGTCTTCCCAAGGGGGAAAGGGAAGGGAGGGGTTGTACAACTCCTTTAAAAGTCCTGAATTAACCCTAGTGCCAAATAAACTGTAGAAGAAACACACATCTGTATACTAGATTAAAGCAGGTACATCTAAAGTTTTAGTGAAGATGGCCTTTAGACTTATCAGAAATATCTCTAAGAGCCAGAAGTGTCAAGTTGTAAAAATCACCAAGTGCAGGCAGATGAAATGTATGAGAGAACAGGTTGTCGCCTGTCTTCTACCCAACTAGGTTGCAAATAACAAGACATTTCTGAGTAACTTGGAGAATGTCCTGACTGCCAGCGCTGCCTGTCAACCAATGTATGGTTCTAATTGACTATAACATACAAATCTATCACAAAGGGAATGCACTTAGCCATATTTGTCTTGATCTACATCACGGCTGTCATATGTCACCCCTTTTAATGACAGCATCACTGTCCCTTACTGGAAATGCCTAAGGCAACAATATCTCTCTGTTGACTGATGCTTTGCACACCACTCAGCCTTAGCCTAACAACTAAACTATGATATGTTGCTGCTATCATCTCAGCAATGTCACCGACACCTGCAAGACCATAAGTGCTAAGTCACATGCACCAACATAACAGATGCAATTTCAATCAGTAATGGAGTCTGTGACCAGCAGTGATTGGTAGGAGAAACCAACACAAACATTAACAGTCATTGGCAAATATATTGTACAGATATATAAGTAGCAGAGCTGAATAGGTTTGAGATTTCATTTAGCGTTATGATGACTTAATTAAGATAAAGATAATTCAGAAGATGCACCTGCAGGAGAACCAGATGACTAACACTGTAGATAGATAGATAGATAGATAGATAGATAGATAGATAGATAGATATAGATACAAAACTATACATAGATAGATAATAGATAGAATGATAAATAGATAGATAGATAGATAGATACTGTAGATATAGTTACTGTAGGTGGATAGAACAATAGATAGATAGATAGATAGATAGATAGATAGATAGATAGATAGATAGATAGATAGATAGATACTGTGGATATATAGATACTGTAGATAGATAGATAGATTGATAGATAGATACAGTGGATAAATAGGTACTGTAGATAGATAGATAGATAGATAGATAGATAGATACAAAATACATACACATACACACCAATTGATGTTTCACATGCCACATGTGGCAATCCCACAAATTCAGTTCCCATTCTATGACCTTTGGAGCAAGTTCTGCCAACAAAAGCCTGTCCCCATCCTGATAAATAGAAAGCCATTTCATTTCTAGATGATATGGATGGGTCCAGGACAGTAGCTTGAGATTAACACATCGTATAAAAAGCAAAATAAACTTCTATCAGATAAAAGTTGTTTACAAATAAGCACTGAGCCCAAGTATCTAAACAGAACAACTTAGAAACAATGCAAAAGTGTACAGAAGATATTAGGCATACAGTACATTTAGTAAAACGCTGCTATAAGCTAGTTCCTGATTGCAAACAGTGGAAACGCCTTCAAGAGATGAAGTACCTGCACTGTGAGCGTCTCAGCTGTTCACTTCATCTTCTGTTGACAAGGAAACCAAACCGCACTTCATTTTTCCAGAAAGAAAAAAAAAAAAAACACCTTCCACTGCCATCAATGGGGAATGTAAATAGCTTCACAAAACAGATAGACATATACACACCTCAAAATGATCTCAGGAGGGGGACTAATAAAATAACCACAAGTTGATGGCAATTGAATGAGTGAAGAAGGTAAGAATTAAAAAAAAAATGGTCACCTTTTTTTAAGAAAAAGTTCTCAAGGGGTTAATTTTAAAATTAGAGGAAAGAAAAAAAATAATACTAAAAAAATAATAAAAATAATAAAAATGGTGCTTTTATTGGCCAGGGTTCAAGAAAAGAAAAATTAAAATGAAATAGTTGCACCAGAGAGGTGGCAAGAGGAAAGAAGAAGACAAACTCTTGGAAACACTGTATTGCAAAGAAGACAAAGCAGCCAAAAAGGCAATCAAGAGTTCTAAACAGATAAAAAGGAAGAAAAATAAAGAGCCAACACATCTACTTCACATCCTCAATGGAAACCAGTTGCATGTAGTGAGCTGTGGATGACTCCCAGCAACTCCCAGATGCAGCACCTCTTTCTCTACTACCCAGCCTGCTAGAAAAACTTGCACTCAGGGTTAAAAAGCATGCCCCAGCTCCCATCTTATACAAGTTCTATAAAAAAATAATAACAAGAAAAAAAAAACGAAAAAAAAAAAGACAAAAAAATGACAAGAAGTCACCGAGAAGGTACTCACCCTGCGGGAGTAAAGGGATGCAATAAAAAGGGGATTATTAGGAGTAAAATACAGTATGGCGGTAGCACAAGGAGGACTGAGGAGCTTCTCTCTCTCTCGGTGTCTGCCTTGGGCACTGACACGTGACTTGGAGCCAGGCTGACTTCCAGGCAGAGGAGGTGGGATGAGTAGATGGAAGGAGTATGGGGGTGCTTGGGGGGGTTAGGTAGGAGTCAGGCAGTGAGATGCTGGAGATTAGATGCTGCTGGCCACCTTGATGAGAGAGTGAAGCAGGTGTTGGTCTTGCAGTCCTAGTGCATGGGGCAGTGCATCATCCTCACACAAGTCCAGCACAAGTTTTGCACAGATGCCAGTGTGTATTTACAGCTGCCAGTCCCTGGCACCTTGTGAGCTGCTGCCACTGCTGCTGCTGCTGCTGCTGCTGTTGGTGGTGGTGCTGAGGCTGGAGCTGAGGATGCTATGTGTAGTGAGGAAGGGGGAGGAACAGCTCCAAGTACAGGCTGGAGAGATGCCGCTCACTGCAATGTTCTTTGCATCCTTATTTCCTCCTGTATCAGCATGCATTCCAGGGTGTGCATACATTACTTGGCAGCTGGGGGCACACCTGGTGGTGCCATTCTCTATTAATCCTAGTGGGCTTGATAGGAAGCCTTGTGATGGAAGAGACTGTCTTTGTTGCTCATGTATCTTGCATCTCTGTATTCCTGCTGATCTCTATGGCTCTTTTAAAGTTTGGATGATGCAGTTTTTTTTTCCTATGCTAAGATGTAGTAAGCTAGGTCTCTGCTATGTAATAGAAACGGGCATTGTGTGCTGTATGACATATAGCAGAACTAGAAAGTATACCCATGGTGTGAGATACAATGGTAGTGGTTCTGTAATTTCTGGAAAGTGTCATTTAATGGGATATAATAATTAAAGAGACAGGTGGTTTTATTCATACTGAAAAAAGACACACATGCTTTCAAGGTAGATTCTTCTATAGAAGTGTGTCTTACATATAGACCAATTTTAAGGAATGCTACAGTGGCACCATTCACATGACCGTATTACAGGGTCAGCATCCGCATTTCAATTGGACCGCAAAAGTTGCGGACAGCACACCATGTAGTTCCGATCCATGGCCACACAAAAAAGATAGAGCATGTCATATCCTTGTCCGCAATCAGACAAGAATAGGCATTTCTATGAAAGGGCCGGTTGTGTGCGTTCCGCTAAATACGGAACGCACACAGCCAGTACCTGTGTTTTGCAGAACCGCAATTTTCAGACCGCAAAACACTTATGGTCATGTGAATGGACCCTTAGCAA
Source organism: Rhinella marina (assembly GCA_900303285.1). Taxonomy (NCBI): domain Eukaryota; kingdom Metazoa; phylum Chordata; class Amphibia; order Anura; family Bufonidae; genus Rhinella; species Rhinella marina. The sequence continues at coordinate 6,285 of ONZH01025452.1, read as the reverse complement.
ACAGCCATTCACTTGAATAGGTTCATAATCCGGAAGCTATGGTGCAGAGGCACGGAGACGAAGGCCACGTAAGCACTACAGAGTGCTTCCTTAGCATTTCAGTCCATGCCTCTGCACCACAAAAAAATAGAAAACAGATGGTGCACGTGCATTGGGGGATGCAATTTGCGGTCCCCAATGCACAGCATGGGCAGCACATGTTCGTGTGCTTGAGCACTTAGACACGAACTACATGGGCAAAAATGATAGCATTGCATTGCAGGATGGGATTTCTTGGCAACTAGCAAATCACAGCTTGACCAAATTCCCTCTCATTATACTTCGATGTACAATACAGTAGCAGTGCAGTGCTGCGCTTTTTGTGTACTTAACATGTGCTGGGACAAAGTCAATGCGTAGCCCCAGGCTTAGAGGGATTTTGCAGTGCTAGTATATTGATGACCTCTCTTAAGGACAGGTTATCAATATCAGCTCAGTGGGGGTCGGACTACCAGCATCAGCTGCTTGTAGGGGTTCTGATGCTCCTGTGAGGGGTTCTGACAGCCTGAGATTACATCATTGTTATTATGCCACTGGACAGCCCCTTTAATCTATGCTCCATAATTTGCCTTTCTTAGAATTAACTGCAACTTCTCCACTTACTTAACTAAAAGCTTACAGTGATATAAAGTAACAAACTCAAGTAATACCATACTCATCTCTCACCACTCCAGTGCTACCACTTCTAGGCTCATCTAACGGTTTCTGTATCCTGGCTTCCAGAAATATATATTTTTAAATCAATATGTGACCACAGGAACAGATCACTGGCTCCAGCAGTAACATCCATGGTGTCCGCTGCAGACAGCGATCAACTAGAGGGGCCACATGTCGTATGTGAATGTTCTTGCCAGAGGCCCAGATACAGAGGCCAGGCAGTACCATGGGAGCATTGTGGGATCAACTGCCACATTTGAGCAATTCACTAAAGTTCCCTCTACATCTGCAACATAAAGCAATAGCCAGTACCATATTTTTTGCCGTATAAGAAGACGCACCTAGGTTTTAGAGGGCAACAATAAAAAAATATATATATTTTCATTAGACCTCAGATCAGACCCCCAATGTTAATCAGACCTCAGCTCACAGCCCCAATCAGCCCCCCAATGTTAATAAGACCCTCAATTAGGGGCAAACTGGCCATAGATCTTACAGTGAACTTTCCCGGTGGGCTGATGCCCATAGCGCCACCCAAAATCTCCTCACTACCTCTGGCCGGGTACATACTACTGGGGGAACTATAAGGGTCATTATTAGAGTGAGTTCAGACAGCATGGCAGCAAGTGGCAGCTATTGATGGCCAGCACAGAGGGACAGCTTCTGGGGAGGTATTTTCTGCTGTACTGTGGTATTTGGTTCTGTGGAATTTCATTACTGACCCTGCCAACGTGTATTGGCCCCATTTATTTGTGATGCTTTGTGATGCCACACCCTCAGTTTGGACCAACCTACAAAATTGGGGTCACTTTTTCCAGCCCCCCAGCCTCAGATCACATAAAAAAAAAAATCCATTTACCTCTCCTATTCCGGATGCCGCTGTTCCTCATCTCCAGTGCTCTCTCTTCTTCCTGCGGTCGACTATGCTGTGACCTGACACGCACAGCGTGAGGTTACAGAGCACCCTCACACTGTGAGCAGCCACTGCACAGCCGACAGCAGAGGACCAGGAAGCGGTGAGTATAGAGCCCGGGGAGCGCTGCATTCACCGCTTTCCGGTCCTCCTGTACTAATGAGCGCTTCCATAATCGTCTCATAAGACCTACCAGGGGTGGATTGGCCATAGACCTTACAGGGAAATTTCCCGGGCTGATGCCCAGGGGGCTGCCTGAGCCCTCCTCATGGCCGGCCAGTGGAAGTTTTCAGGGCTAATTTTTTTTTTTGCTGGCAAAATTTTATGATGGACTGTGATATTTGGCTCTGTTGGGGTTGTATAATGTGCCACAATATGGTATTGCTGGCTCTGCCTTCCATCAGTTTGGACTACAAAACGGGGCCACTTTTAGTATTTTTTCCAGGGCCACTTTAAGTTCCCAGTCCGCCCCTGAGACCTACTGACTTTTTCTCCCACGCACTCCCGAAAGTGTGTCTTATAGGGTGAAAAATATGGTATTTGCTAAGATCTAGTGATAGAAATGTAGCTCATTTGGATCTTTCACTGAAATCCATCCACTTCAACGTTCACTAGAGTGTGGAGAATACAGAGAATCTCTTCTGCATATCACAGTTGTATCTCATGATCACCTAAGTGGGTATTCCCAAACCCATCTGGAGATGTGTGCATGCCCGACCCACTCTACCTTGATAATGAACATTGTCTTGAGCCTCTGTAAATTGAGTGGTGGCTTGCTCTGGTATTTTTATGAAAAAAAAAAAAAAAAGAGAGAGCCGCACATGTGCCCCCACCTCTGCAGGGAGCTGTCACCTTATAAGTGCAGTGTAGTCTGCAGGCAGCATGGTATAGAGCAGGAGGAGCTGAGCAGATAGATATGTAGTTTAAGAAAAAAGATTCAGTTAAAATTGTAATTTATTCCTTTAAACTTGTGATCTCTATATGCTTGGGAGTTATGTGGGCAGTCCTACTCAGTGATTGAAGCTTCCCCTGCATACTTGAATGAAGAGTTGTGATTTATCAATAGGACTGACCACACTTAACTGATTAGTCGCTTACATCAGGTGCTATATATTACATAGGTTCTATATGTCTAACATGGAACATATGGTATGCATTTTATTACACATGAAAAGGTAGAGTTATCAGGATGATAAAGATAGATAGATAGATAGATAGATAGATAGATAGATAGATAGATAGGAAAAATAGGCAGCACTCTCACAAAAAATAAAGCAATACAAAAATGTATTTACCGATGTGGGACAAGCAACGTTTCAGCTCAAATACTAGAGCCTTTCTCAAGCTTGAGAAAGGCTCTAGTATTTGAGCCGAAACGTCGCGTGTCCCACATGGGTAAATAAAATTTTGTATTACTTTATTTTTTGTGAGAGTGCTGCCTATTTTTTCATATATTGTTGATCTTTGTCGGATCCTGGGCTTGCACCTCCACGTTCTCATACTGTGCTGCCATTGCTTTTTTCTTGATAGATAGATAGATAGATAGATAGATAGATAGATAGATAGATAGATATTAGATAGATAGATAGATAGATAGATAAAATAAACAATGAAAGCAGCACAGCAAAAAAATGAAGAAAAAGTAACGGTGTGCCAGCAGCTATGGACGTGATCAAGTCCCAATGATATAAAATAGAAAAATTCCACAGCACTACCTTGCAAGTGTGCTAAAAAAGCGTGTAGTTTATTTTACCAGAGCAGCGACGTTTCAGTCTTCTCAATGAGACTTTTCTCAAGCAGCAATTGCTGCTTGAGAAAAGTCTCATTGAGAAGACTGAAACGTCGCTGCTCTGGTAAAATAAACTACACGCTTTTTTAGCACACTTGCAAGGTAGTGCTGTGGAATTTTTCTATTTTAGATAGATAGATAGATAGATAGATAGATAGATAGATAGATAGATAGACATAGACAGACAGATATATAGATAGACTACAAATATGTTTATCATCTAGGAGAAGATTTCTCTAGGAGGACATCAGACCAGCGTTACTGCTGTTCTTTACAGCTCAGTCAGTAGGTGTAGCACTAACGTCTTAGTTTTCGTCTCTTCCTCGCTGCTCCCCGCTGTGTCAAGCTTCAGCCTTAAATCTAACAATAGTAAAGGAACACCACAGCACAGGCTGATTATGCGAAGGAGAAAATAGGTAAAGTGGATATGCGGAAACCACTGCTGTAATCTCTGATGTTTCTCCCATTTTACCTCCGTACAATATAAAGGGTTTTGGATAGAAAGAGCAAAACTCAATTTCAAGAACATCTAAATATGACAGCAGGAGAATAAGCGGGGACACAGCCAATGTGTGACTGCTTGTTTCATACTGTATACACATTATACAACTTTCTATGAACACAATGACAGAAACTAACAGAACCAAAACTGGGAATTGTATGACTAAAAACTACACGTACCCTGCTGTACCTATTACCAGTTTCCTGCCAATGGAGTGTCCTAACGCAATTCGACAATGTCCAGTCCCTGCAATCAGACTGTGTAGAGAAACCACGTTGACAAGGGGAATAGTAACACTTCATTTCCAGGGGGAATGACAGAGGATTATTACAAGGCGGGGTTGTAAGGCTAGTTTAACACTAGCGGCACAGCCTACAGTAAGCTGCTCTGGCATAGAATGGCGGGAATCAGCCAGACGAAAACCAGTGGGCGGGTTTGCAGCGGGTTTGCGGCCGGATCCTAACCCAACCCCATTATAGCTAATGGAGCCCGACAGGCATTCCAGTATCATCCAGCAATGCGAAATACAGAGAGCTCCAGCATCTCTTGCCTTGTATGTGAATCTAGCTTTACCCAATCAGTGAGAGGTGTGTGTCATCATACGTACGGATGTAGTAGAGTTAACACACACGCTTTATGAGACGTATTATCTAAACTAAATGCGTTAAGCAAACACCTTCAATTGCTTTTCAATGGCTTTTGCTTCAAGATAACGCGATGAGTTAAGAAATTTGAGTGAAGAGTTTGTGTGTTAGCCCTGCTACATCTGTAGGTCATCATTTTTGATTGATTGGGGTCTGTCTCCTGGCATCCTTATGATTAGCAGTTTGAAGAGGCTGCAGTGCTTACCTGGTCACATGGCCTAGTTGCAGCTTAGTCTCACTCAAGTGAATGGGCTTGAACTGCAATACTAAGCATAGCCACTCTACAATGTATGGCACTGTTCTTGGTTACCTGTAGGGAGGTTGCAGTGCTCACTTGAGCACCACTGCCTCAAACAGCTGATTAACTGAAGCCAGACACTTTTGATTGATTGGGGTCTGCCTCCTGGCATCCCCATCGATCAGCAGTTTGAAGAGGCTGCAGTGCTTACCTGAGAGCTGCAGCCTCTTGCTAGGCCTGAAGATAGGTAATCAGTTTCGGAGTCCCAGAAAAACCCTTTAATTTTAGTTTTGATTTATATTTTTCATTACCTATACTATATTGATGTTTTTCTGTTGCCATTTTCAATCATGTTGAACTCTGGAATAAAAAAAAGTTGAACAAGTTTTTCTGTCTGCTAATTCTTTGCAGGATCTATAGTTATAGCGGGATAGGTTGCCCAGTTTACTGGATTGCAGATTTTAGGAACTGAATGTTAGAAAGAACATACACGGCTATAACCATTGCCGGATTTTTGACATTCAGCTTTGGCTTCTACTGTACTTTGGTTAACAAAAATTTATGATGGACACATTATTCCCGCACAAGATTTTCTGAAACAAAAAATCAAAATTCAAAAGAAAACATTTATTTAGTATTTTACTTACCTGTAACTAACAGTTTTTGGTCCTACCTTTTTGACTTTTCAATTGTTTTCACTTTTTTCTTAATATGTTCATAATTCTTTTTGCAATTTATTGTCTCACCATAATTTTTACAATGTATTAATATTAGAGATGAGCGAGCATACTCGTCCGAGCTTGGTGCTCGTTCGAGTATTACGGTACTCGTAAGTGCTCGCTGCTTGGACGAGTATCTCGCCATGCTCGAGGAAATGGCAACTTCCGCATTGTGCATTTTTGGCGCCTATAAACTCAGCCAATCACAAGCCAGGAGACTCTGCGGTACACCCAGCATCACGTGGGGCCCTTACATGTCGATAGCAGGGGTTGGCTGGGCTGATTAGGTGACCCTGGAATATACTAGTGACTGGCCGCGGTGCTCGGCTCAGATGCCGTCTGGATGTCGTTAGGGATAGAGCTGCTGCGTTTCAGGGAGAGTGTTAGGGCCTGCATTTAGTTCTTTGTTAGGCAGGAGTGATCTCAAAAGAACCCAACAGCCCTTCTAAGGGCTACAAGACATTTTTTTTTTGTCTCCTGGCTTGGCTGGCTGGCTGGCACTAGTAGTGCAGCTATCGCCATATATAACCCTTTTTTTTTTTTATTGTTATATCTCAGTGATACAAATCCATTTCACATAGCTGCGTGGAACCATTCTGTGTGTCACAGTTCAGCTGTCCACTCACTACAATCGGTATTTTCTGTCCAGGTGACACTTTCTGTATGTCACTTAATCCAACAAGGTCTTTTGCTCTCACATATATAGCTTGATCACAAAAATCTCTGTGCGACATTTGTCTGGGTCGCAGTCAAAATAGCCACTATTAGCAGGGTGTGAGTTAGG
>ONZH01025451.1:0-28091 GCA_900303285.1 Rhinella marina | reverse complement strand
CTTGTATACTGTCGGTATATTATCTGTATTACATTATTATGATGTTTGGACACTTGTATACTGTCGGTATATATCTGTATTACATATTATGGATGTTTGGACACTTGTATACTGTCGGTATATATCTGTATTACATTATTATGAATGTTTTGGACACTTGTATACTGTCGGTATATATCTGTATTACATTTATTATGATGTTTGGACACTTGTATACTGTCGTATATATCTGTATTACATTATTATGATGTTTGGACACTTGTATACTGTCAGTATATATCTGTATTACATTATTTATGGACACTTGTTTTGGATATATCACATTATTATTGTTTGGACATTATACTGTCAGTATATATCTGTATTACGTTACTATGCTGTTTGGACACTTGTATACTGTCGTATATATATCTGTATTACTGTATTAATTATTATGATGTTTGGACACTTGTATACTGTCGTATTACATTATATATGTTTGGACACTTGTATCTGTATTACATTATTATTATGATGTTTGGACACTTGTTTATATACTGTCAGTATATATACTGTATTACATTATTCTTATGATGTTTGGACACTGTGTGTATACTGTCGTATTATCTGTATATATCTGTATTACATTATATATTGATGATGTTTGGACACACTTGTATACTGTCAGTATATATCTGTATTACATTATTATGATGTTTTGGACTGGATTACTTGTATGTATTACTGTACAGTATATATCTGTATTACATTATTATGATGTTTGGACACTTGTATACTGTCAGTATATATCTGTATTACATTATTATATGTTTTGGACACTTGTATACTGTCAGTATATATCTGTATTAGCATTATTATGATGTTTGGACACTTGTATACTGTCGGTATATATCTGTATTACATTATTATGATGTTTGGACACACTGTCTTGTATACTGTGACAGTAATATATCTGTATTACATTATTATGATGTTTGGACACTTGTTATACTGTCAGTATATATCTGTATTACATTCTTATGATGTTTGGACACTTGTATACTGTCAGTATATATCTGTATTACATTATTATGATGTTTGGACACTTGTATACTGTCAGTATGTTTATATCTGTATTACATTATTATGATGTTTGGACACTTGTATACTGTCAGTATATATCTGTATTACATTATTATGATGTTTGGACACTTGTATACTGTCAGTATATATCTGTATTACATTATTATGATGTTTGGACACTTGTATACTGTCAGTATATATCTGTATTACATTATTATGATGTTTGGACACTTGTATACTGTCGGTATATATCTGTATTACATTATTATGATGATTTTGGACACTTGTATACTGTCGGTATATATCTGTATTACATTCTTTATGTTTGACATGACTTGGTATATATCTGACTTGTATACTGTCAGTATATATCTGTATTACATTATTATGATGTTTGGACACTTGTATACTGTCAGTATATATCTGTATTACATTATTATGATGTTTGGACACTTGTATACTGTCAGTATATATCTGTATTACATTATTATGATGTTTGGACACTTGTATACTGTCAGTATATATCTGTATTACATTATTATGATGTTTGGACACTTGTATACTGTCAGTATATATCTGTATTACATCCTTATGATGTTTGGACACTTGTATACTGTCGGTATATATCTGTATTACATTCTTATGATGTTTGGACACTTGTATACTGTCAGTATATATCTGTATTACATTCTTATGATGTTTGGACACTTGTATACTGTCGGTATATATCTGTATTACATTATTATGATGTTTGGACACTTGTATACTGTCGGTATATATCTGTATTACATGATTATGATGTTTGGACACTTGTATACTGTCGGTATATATCTGTATTACATCCTTATGATGTTTGGACACTTGTATACTGTCGGTATATATCTGTATTACATTATTATGATGTTTGGACACTTGTATACTGTCAGTATATATCTGTATTACATTATTATGATGTTTGGACACTTGTATACTGTCAGTATATATCTGTATTACATTATGATGTTTGGACACTTGTATACTGTCAGTATATATCTGTATTACATTCTTATGATGTTTGGACACTTGTATACTGTCAGTATATATCTGTATTACATAATTATGCTGTTTGGACACTTGTATACTGTCAGTATATATCTGTATTACATTATTATGATGTTTGGACACTTGTATACTGTCAGTATATATCTGTATTACATTCTTATGATGTTTGGACACTTGTATACTGTCAGTATATATCTGTATTACATTCTTATGATGTTTGGACACTTGTATACTGTCAGTATATATCTGTATTACATTCTTATGATGTTTGGACACTTGTATACTGTCAGTATATATCTGTATTACATTATTATGATGTTTGGACACTTGTATACTGTCGGTATATATCTGTATTACACTCTTATGATGTTTGGACACTTGTATACTGTCGGTATATATCTGTATTACATTATTATGATGTTTGGACACTTGTATACTGTATTTGCATTCACTGACATAAAGGACATTGATAACAGAAAGTTTCTCTCATACAGAACTGCTCTGCTTCATCAGTACAGGAATAGAACAGACACAGCAGATAATGATCAGCTGAGGGACGGATAATTGATTCTATGATTTTCTATGATACGTATAACAAAGCCACCGCACCTTATTTCCCTTATGGGAATGAAAAGTTACAGGTTAGAGAGAAATAACGAACGTGAGGCTGGAAAATCCTGGAAGATTAATTACACGGCAGATAATGATATAGATGTAAATAATGTCAGATACAATGTAATAGTAATAGAGGGACAGCGTTACATCATTACCAATGTAAAAATACAATTCCATCCGGACGTCTGAGGCTGAATTACCAGACACCGCTCATCTCCAGATATAGATAATGAACTGATGAAATCATTTCCATATTAGAAGTTTGTAGTAAAACCACAGAGGAGATTCATAGAAGTCAGAAACACAGAAAGATTGTGATTAACTGTTCACTGACAGTGCAAAGGAAAATACCATATAAATAATATTATAAAAATAATATGAAAATATAATTTAAAAATAAATATGAATGGAAATAATAATAAAATATAACAACAAATATTATATACTAGAAATAATAATAATAATAACAATAATAATAATAATAATAATAATAATAATAATAATAACAATAAAAAATAGTAATACTTAAATATGTAAAATATGTTATTTTATATTATACTTAAATAAAAATTTTGTAAATCTAATATTTGGCACTTTATGTGGTAATAACTTTGGAATGTGTTTAGATATCTAAGCCAGGGATGCCCAACCTGAGGCTCTTCAGCTGTTGCAAAACTACAACTCCCAGCATGCCGGGACTGCCTATAGCTATCAGCCTACAGCAGGGCATGGTGGGAGTTGTAGTTTTACAACAGCTGGAGGGCCGCAGGTTGTTGCATCTCTTATCTAAGTTGTTCTGAGACACATCTTTTGAGACACATCACTCTCCCAGTCAGTGGAAAATTTGAGTCTATATGTTTTAACATTATTAGTTTATTTTTTTAAAAAAAGATAGTTTACAAAAATTGGGAAAAAATTAGCTTTTTTATATATCTCAATTTATTTTCTTTTAAGACAGATTTCATAACATTCATCATATATGTACCTTATGTTGGAATCATTTGGTAAATGTAATGTTATTTTTTTTAGTGATTAAGAAGCATATATCATAGAATTCACCCATAAATCACCCTATTTTAGAAGACAGTGCCTAGAAATTATTCAAAACTGATTTTAGAAGTGTTGCTAACATTTAGGAACAGATGTTCGTAAGCCTCATCCTGCACGACCTTCTCCATTGTCCTGTAAGCTGAGCATAGGGAAAGAAGTGGAAAGTGCTCATGCACTAGAGACAGTGTGGCTGCAATAATCCAGCGGCCATGTTTGATCCATCTACTATGTTCATAGAATACCAATTAGTTCATAGAAGGGAGGGATCTCAGACCTTATGGAGTGATCCACATGGGATTATGGTCATCCCTGTTGTGGATCCCTCAATTGTATTGCTTTGAGGAAGCTTTTCCTGCCTCAATGTTGTGTACCATCTCTCGTACCATCACATAAGAGGACAGGGGCTTCTGCATACATGCTCCGTCTCCCCTGATCCCCAATGGGGGGAGCAGGAGCACACTTGGATAACCACGGCATCTGAAGGGTTAAAAAGTCTGAGACCGGCATTATGGCCAGTCGTGGACATTATTGCGGGATGTCTGCTCTTTGAAACAGCAGACATAAATGTACTATTGGCGGGCCACTAAGTAGGAAGAATAGAATTAGGCAGAGTGGTCGGGGTATACCTGATTTATAGCAATTTGTGACATATTAATTCGGAACAAATTGGATTGTGAATTGTGGTCCTAAACTGTTGTATGGACAAACCACAAGGCTCAATAGGGAAGGAGCACCATTTGGCTTTTGGAGACTATATTTCAGAGGAAAGGTTTTTCGGGTGAATTGTCTCATTAGAAAAGACTGTGAGGTACCCCATACAGTGGAAACTGCCCAAAAGTGACCACTTATTGGAAAGTAAACACTTAAAGGTATTCACCTAGGCTAGGTGTGTCATAGAAAATTGGGACATGAAATGAAGATATTACATATTATTTCAGTTAAATGTAGTTTTAGACCCCACAGATGTTTTTCAAAATTAATGCAAAGCATATGGTGGAAAATTAAATTTGGATTTTTTTTCCGCAGATCTGCCATTTCAAGGCCCAATATGTTGTGCCTACTATATGCCAGTGTGAAAAGTCACCCTCCTATGTTGTGCATCCTGGTTTTAGAAACACCCTACTTGTGTCCCTAATCTTTTGCTTAGATATACAACAGGGCTCAGGAGTAATACAGCACCAAGCACATTTGAGGTCCAATGTGGTAATTTAGACATCTTGTGCTGGAGGCTTTAAGGCTTTGGGGTAAAATAGACAAGCAGTGAGACAGCAACACACAGCAGCCACTGTTACACACAGTGATTAAAAAATCCTTTAATTGTGAAATATTAGATAGGGATAGTATAGGGAGATCATAGGGAAACTTTTTACACAGTATAGGGAGAGCATAGAGAGAGCATAGGGAGGGTGCAGGGACTAATTGAACAGTGCCCCCCTTGGTTAATAAATAAGCAATTCTATTACACCTTGATTCAGTAATTGGGGAAAAAGTGGTCTAATACTACTGCTATTGGGGTGTCCACATTGTTTTATATATACATAATTCTATAATGCCTTGATTCTGTAATTGGGTTGAAAAAACTCTTTATTTTTTCAGTTATGTTATTTTGCACTTTGTTTTATAGATAATTAATTCCATTAAGCCTTGATTCTATAATTGGGGTAAAAAAGTGGTCCAATACTACTGCTACTGGGGTGTCCACATGGTTTTATACATAAGTAATTCCACAAGGCCTTGATTCTGAAATTGGGGTGAAAAAGCACTCTATTTTGTCAGTTATTTGGTTTTACACCTTGTTTCATAGATAACTAATTCCATTAATGTTACTGTCACTGTGCAGTATTTCATATAGACAGGTGCCAGGGCCTTCCAAGGGAACGGACTGTGGCAAAAATGTTTCTGGAGCTGGCTAAAGTAGCAGCAGAAGAAGGGAGGTTGCAGCAGCAGTCGCAGCAACAAGCCAGAGCTGCCAGTGTCATCCAGTGGTCGTGTTTTGACCAGCAACCCAGGTGTCCTTCAACATCATCTCAAGTGACATCAAACACCCCCAGCCTGGAGTCGGTGGGTTTCTCTGACACCATACTTAGTTGGAATGGCCCAGGAACAAGCTCTCTGCCCCCACTTGTCTTGAAACTGCCTCTTTCATTTTCTGTTACTTCTGCTCGGGAACCATTTTATGCTGTCGGCCCGACTCCACTTTTCAGCAAGAACGAGCTTATTGAGGAGAGTCAGCAGCTACTGCCCAGCCCAGATTTGGAGGAGAGATCCACTGGTTCCTCCTGTAGACTGGCAAATAGAGTTGATAAGAGTTGCGGTGGGAGCAGGCGTTGCTAGCGGTCAGCCATGAGACTGGTGAGGATAACGTCAGTGATGTGTAAACAGTAGTGGATGATGATGTAGTCGATTGCACGTGGGAGCCAGGTGAAGAGGGAGCTTCATCATCAACATTATCAGGGGATGAGGTTAATAGCTTGCACGTGAGACAGCGGGTGAGCCAGCAGGGTGTAAGCGTGGCCATGAGTCAGTAAGGTGGCAGCAGTGTGAGATCTGGAGCCAAACAAGCCCAGGGTAGACTGCTACTCAGGAGCCTACCTGTCTGTAAACAACTAGCGGCGCATGGCTTCATAGAGGCAGCAAGAGGCAGTCAGCACGCAGCGGAGGTGGAGGAAGTAGCTAACACTGTTTTTGTGTTTTGTTTTTTGTTTTGTTTTTTGGGGGGGTCCCCAAAACATTGTGAAATGGCAAACAGAACAAATTGCGCTGGAGTATAAGAATGAGTGTGGCCGGTATACTTCTCTAATCTGCCCATGGTACCGACAAGTCCTGTGGGATCAATGCCTGGTTCATTTTAATGAATGTGAGCTTTTTCACGTTGGCTGTGGACAGATGAATGCGCCTGTCAGTGATCACACCCCCTGCCATGCTAAACACACATTGGAACAATACACTTGCCGCAGGGCAGGCCAGTACCTCCAAGGCGTAAATGGCAAGTTCAGGCCATGTGTCCAATTTGGAGACCCAGAAGTTAAATGGGGCAAACCTATCAGTCAGTACGTGCAGCCGTGTGTACACGTACTGTTCAACCATGTTGCTGATACGCTGCAACATGGTGGTGCTGGATATTGTGGCGATGGTGTCTTACTCCTCCTTGTGCTTACATTGAGCCCCTGCTGTCAGGTGGGAACACCATCAGTAGTGTATCTACCAGCATGCGTTTGTATTCACAGATTTTCCGATTACGCTCCAAGTAAGGACGCCACGTTGTCATTGTAGTGGGGATCGAGTAGGGTGGCCATCCAGTAATCAGCACTAGTAACAATGAGGGAAAATCAGCTGTCGTTGCCCAGGGACTGCAGCACGTACTCATTCATGTGTACCAGGCTGCCCAGAGGCAGCAACAAGCTGTCCTTGGTGGGAGGTGTATTGTCTGTGTCCTCTATATCCTCCCATCAATGCTCCAGTGATGCCCATGAGAAGATTTGGGTGCCACCCTTCTGTGAAAACAGTTCCTCATCATCATCATCCTCGTCCAAAACTGTGCCCTTGCTGGATAGTTGTGTACCTGGCTGTTCTTGGTGCAGGAACCCACCTTCCGAGCCATGTGTAGATGACTGGCTTGATAGTTGTATCTGTGGGAATAATCCCTGTTACTCCTCCTCTTCCTCCTGTGCCACATCCTTATCCATCATTGTCTAAAACATTTTTTCAAGGAGCCCTAGAAGTGTGATAGTAATGCTGAGGACTGCGTCATCAGCGCCGGCCATGTTGGTGGAGTAATCGAAACAACGCAACATGGCACACACATTCCGCATTGAGGCACACTCGCTGAAGTGAAGTGGTGCTGTTCTGCAAACCGACTCACCCAAGCGTTCTGCAGCTAAAACGCCACTATCGCCTGCTGCTTGTCTCTCCAGAATGTGCAAGGTGGAGTTCCACCTTGTGGGTTTGTCACATATGAGCGCAAAGTTACGCTGCAGTGCAGACAGGCGAGAAGCAGCAGGGTGAGAATGCAGAAAGCACGCCCAGACGGCCCACACTTTCTGCAGCAGCTCGGACATCTCGGGGTAAATCTTCAGGAAATTCCGCACATGCGCCAGACAAGGGACAGGGGTAGCCAGGGATAGCCCGCCTGGAAAAGTGGTGGAGGATAGAAACCACACACTGTGGGACAGCCACCATCATTAAGTTTTTAAAACTGTCCATCTCCACCAGTGAGAAGGCAGTATTTCAAAGGCCATGGGGCAGTGTCAGGGGCAGACACAGACAGCAGAGGGCCCCTGTGCAAGGAATGTGTCTGGGCCCCCGCCTTTCCCAAACCAAATTCTCAACCTAACCTAAGGTGTCCTACCATTACATACAGCAATACAAAACATACAGGATAAGGCTACTTTCCCACATGCAGCACTACGCTCCGGCCACCTGACTTGGCAGAGAATGCAAGAAATTGGCCGGACACAAACTCAGGCATGCAGCAGTTTGTGTCCCGCTGATTCTTGGCATTTTTGCCAGATTGTGGCCGGATCTCTGCCTGACCCCATTATAATTAATGGGACCAGCATTCTGCATCCAGCAGTGCCGGATCCAGTGAATTCCAGCAGGCTGTTCTCTGCTGGACCAGCCTGCCAGAATCACTAACTCAAATGTGAAAGTAGCCTAATACAGTGCCACATACCTCGTACATCCAGTGACGTCTTCTTAGATGTAGATGTTCTCTTTCCTCATCTTCCCCTTTCAGACCAGACCACCATGATGATTTCTTTCAGCCATCTCTTCTCTCTGTGGAGTTTGACAAATAGACATCTTAGTTTCCTACTTTTCCATCATTCTCCCACCTTCTTGAACTCCCCATCCTGCCACCCCCCAATACTGTGCCCACTGTGCTCCCCAAAACTATACTGCAGAAACAGTCCCCCTGCAAATACTACCACCTTCAGTAATTAAAATAACTGCACCCAGGAAATAGTGTCCCTGACACTAAATTATAACCAAAATGTTCCCCAAAAATAACTGTGCTAAGCTGATACTGTGCTAATAGTGCTCCCCAAAGTCCCACCAATAGAAATAATTAGCGCCCCCGGCCAGCCAATGTCCCCATAGTGCCCTCATACTGTGTGCCCAAAAAACCCTCTTAGTGCCCCTATACAATAGTGCTCCTCTCCCCCCCTTCTCCATAGTGCCCCCCATGTCTGCCAGTATATAAGATAGGGCTCCCATAGTGATCCTCCCTCTCCATAGTGCCAGTATATATATATATATATATATATATATATATATATATATATATATATATTTTATAGGGCCCCCCATAGTGGTCATCCTCCTCCAGAGTGCCCCCCATAGTGCTCCTCTTCCATAGTGCCCCCCATGTGAGCCCCAGTATATATGATAGGGCCCCCATAGTGCCAGTATATATATATATATATATATATATATATATATATATATATATAGGGCCCCCATAGTGCTTCTCCTAGATAGTGCCCCCATAGTGCTCCTCCTCCATAGTGCCCCCATTGTGTCCCCATAGTGCTCCTCCTCCATAGTGGCCCCCATAGTTTTCCTCCTCCATAGTCCCCCCATTGTGCTCCCCCTCCATAGTTCCCCCATTCTGCTCCTCTTCCATAGTGCCCCCATTGTGCTCCTCCTCCTTAGTGCTCCCATTGTGCTCCTCCTCCATAGTGCCCTCACAGTTCTCCTCCTCCATAGTGCCCCTCCTCCATAGTGGCCCCCATAGTTTTCCTCCTCCATGGTGCCCCCATTGTGCTCCCCTTCCATAGTGCCCCCATTGTGCTCCCCCTCCATAGTGCCCCATAGTGCTCCTCCCCCATAGTGCCCCTACTGTGTGCCAGCTTAAATGAAAAAAATTAACACTTATACTTACCTCCTTGCCTCTGTCAGCGACGCGATGCAGGCCTCTTCCGGCCTGTGTCCCGTGCTGTACGGCTCAGGCAGCGCGATGACGTCATCATTCCGCCTGTGCCGGCCTCTGATAGGCTACAGGCCAAAATGGAAGCGCTCATCTCTCCCTGCCGCTGGTAAGAAAGGGCCCCCCTCAGCCCTGGGCCCCTGTGCAGCCGAACCGGCTGCACAGGCGGTATGTCCTCCCCTGGGCAGTGTGGAGATGCTCGGTGACACAGCAGGTGGTGGTGGTGTTGCTGTCACATACTCACTTTGTCGGGTGTCAGGTGGCCCTGTTGCTTCAGAGGGGAAGGAATAGACCAAGACCGTAGCAGAAGAGGGAGCAGAAGAAAAGTCAGATTTTTCATGTTTTTTACAGTGTCTACTCCACTGCATCTCGTGCTTTGCAGCTAGATGCCTCATCATGCAGGTGGTGCTCAGGTTTAGAACATTTATGCCTCTCTTCAGGCTCTGACTGCACTGCGTCCAAACCACCGATGTCTTGTCGTCAGCTCATTGCCTGAAGAACTGCTGCGCCAGAGAACTCCTTTTAGCAGGCTTTAGTGCTGTGTCCCTCGGCGCTTTGGGCATTAGCAGATGTGCTGGCTAGAGGCCTGCTGCCCTTGTTTTGCACCCCGCTCCCTGTTTTGTTGTGTATGGCTGGTGCTGTGTGACCACCACCTCTTCCTCCAAACTGAATACGTCACTCGGATGACCTGGATTCTATGTGAGGCCTAGGACCTCATCATCCTCCACATCATCTTCCACCCACTCTTCACCCTTGCCCTCCTTTCTGGTCTGAACACTGCAGAAAGTCACAGTAGTTGACACCTGTGTTTTGTCATCATCATTAGAGATGTGCTTTAGTGGTTCTCCCATGCCCTCATCCTCGAACATAAGTGGTTGGGCATCAGTGCACTCAATCTCTTCCACTTCTGGGGGAGGGCTAGGTGGATGGCCCAGTGAAACCCGCAAAGTTATCAAAAAAAGCACAAGTGAGTTCTGCATGACTTGAGGCTCAGACTGCTTGGCTGGTGTGCGAGGGGTTGGAAGACAGATTCCCATGGGCCGCCGGTGCCAACTGCGTGCTTTCAGCAGGGAACTGGGTGGAAGACAATGTGAAGGAACTGGAGGCCATCCATTCTAATACCGTTTTTACCTGTTCTGGTCTCACCATTCGTCGAGCAGTATTCGGGCCTACAAAATCATGCAGAACGTCCTGTCGCCAGCTTACATTAAAGGAAGGTGTCTCATTTGGGTGCATAGCTGGCACAGATCAACAACATCCTCTCCCTGCAGCAGGAGCTCCACCAACACCATCAGCACGACAAGCAAAGCCATGTCCCTTATTTGATACTCTCGTCATTTTTTTCGGTCACCCACAAAATTGGCTGACAGACAAACAATTGTATTTCTTTGTCACATGTGCAATTGAGATGTTTTGCAACCCAAAAAATGGCTATAGCTCCAGATTAACTACTGTATTTCCATGTCACAGATGCAAATGCGGTGTATCTCACCCGAAAAAATGGGTTTATGTCACCGACAGAATTAACAGACTGATTATCTATTCTATTACATTATGATGGATGCAAAGGAAGTGTTTTAAACCCCATAAAATGGCTTTCTGTTACCCACAAAATTAAAAGACTCTTTCACTATTCTCTTCCAGTGTGATGGATACAAAGGAGGTGTTTTGAACCCCCGAAAAATAGTTTTATGTCACTGACAGAATTACATGACTGATTAACTACTTTTTTACAGTGTGACGATGCAAATGCGGTGTTTTGAACCTCAAAAAACGGGTTACAAAATTAACTGACTGATCAACTATTCTATTACAATGCTTTTAGTCCCCCACTATCCAAGTAAAATTGGGTAATGTTTTCCTCTTGCAGAAAGGGAGTCCAAATTATGTCATTACCGGCAAGCACTGTGTACGCAGCTTATTGCAGATATCGGCAAGCATTCGCCTGATCCCCCCCCCCCCATGTCTGATCTCAGGGAGGTCCCTCTCCGCCCTCTGCAGAGTCATGCCCTTCGAGCTGCCACAAGCAGCAGATGCTGCAGCATTAGCCATTTCAGTCTCCTTAACATGATGGAGGATCCATGTGCCATGCCAGGCTGAGGCCAGTCAACAAGCTGACAGCTCCCGTCTTCATGTCTACCAACAATCTGGCCATTCTCTGGTGCATAACCTGTTCCCTGATCCTATGGATTTCTGGGCAAGCAGATTGGAATAATTGCCCAACCTCCATTGTCATCTTGGGGAGGGTTTTTCGTGCTCATGCGGGAGGGATGACACCCAAACGGACCAAGTTATCTTCTGCCAGTGTCCAAAGCATCACTTTAATACCAAGCCTGGACTGAGGAGAATTTTCACACTCCTCTGGCTGAAGCCAATCAATAGATCTGGCTTTGCTGGCAGTGCCCCATCTTGTCACTGTTGCTGCCTGCCTGTCTGCCTCCATCATGCCACCCCAAGCTGCTGCTGCTTCCATCATGTTGCCGTCTGCCTGCCAACATGTACGATATGGCAGCTGCTGCAACCAACCTACTGCCTTGTATGTTCCATGCTATGCTGATTCTGCTGCCCCTACTATTGGGGCTGCATGCCACTATATGCATACCCTTTTCCACATCCACGCTGCAGTATTGCTGCTTCCAATCAAAGAAGATAATTTTTTTGCACTTTTTTATGACGATCAACACTTAGGTGTGTCGTACGGGCAGCATTCTTACCCTGTCAAGGCATAATTTTTGGGTGCTTGGATCCCTGGCCACCGGTCATATACAGTGATCCCTCAAGATACAATGGCCTCAGGATACAATATTTTCAACATACAATGGACTTTTCTGACCCATTGTAAGTTGAAACTAGACTCAACATACAATGTCTCAGACTCAGATCCAATCAATTACGGTCACTTCTCCGGTAAAATATCTGTATTAGTTATTAGTTATCAGCTATTCCTGACTGTTATATGTAAGGACCTATTTTATCTGTCTTAGTTATCTGCTTATTATTCTTAAATCTTCATTTTCTCTTATTTTGGATGACATTTTGGGGGTTTAGAACCGATTACTCAACTTACAATGGTCTCAACATAAAATGGTCGTCTAGGAACCAATTAATATTGTAACGTGAGGGACTACTGTATTAGAAATAATAAAGAATGTATTGACTCTATAGACAATATTGCGTCTTTCTACATCATCATTCCAATGGATTAGGGATTGGAGGCTATTGAAGCACTGATGATTGCTAGATATATTAAAAGTATATCCTGAGGATAGGTCATCATATTAAAATTCCGGAAAACCCTTTTAAGTAAATTTGCATACACTCTTACTAGAAACCAAAAGTAGTGTCCCCAACATACAATACTCATGCACTTTAATGATAAAGAGCACCCCAAAGAGTACCCCACAAGGCCAGTCAACTAAGAAAAATAAATCTCTTGAAATATTCTGGTTTGCTTGTCCTTCTAGAAATAGCACTAGCTTGTGAGTTTCATTGCAAGAAGTGTAAGCTTTGTGGGATGTTCTAGTTTTCTTTTCTTATTTCCAGTTGAACATTATTTAAGCGGTCTCTCTGTGAAAAATTGGTGTCCCAGCTATGTCTTGAATGTGGAATACAAGATCATCACCAGGGTACAAGCCAACTGGCTGAAGGTTTTCATCAGCTGTATCATCCACCTGGATCAGACCTGCAGCATTCCTGGCCAAAGGATCACAGACAGTCTTGAGACATATGGTACAATACATCAAAGACTGCAATGTACACGCGTCCCTGATCAGTCTCTATCAGGAAAAGACCTTTGACTGAGTCTCTCATGAATTTGTGGGCAAAGAGTTGTGCAAGATGAGCCTGGGCTGGAGTTTCTGTTCGTTTATTAGCCTTATGTACCTTGATATTTACAACATGGTGTTGGTGAAAGGCTGGAAGACTGGCCTTTCTAGTCCTCTCTGGGGTCAGACATGGTTGACCTCTATCACCTCTCCTTTTGGTTTGCATTATAGGTCTCTTTGTGAAGTCTATTCAGCAGAATTAAAAGATTGGAGGGACTACTGCACCAGGACACTACGTGAGTCTCACTGTACATGAATGATGTGACCATTTTCTGCATAGATCAGAATTCAGTGACTACACTCATCCAGAGCTGCATGAAGTTTTGACAAGCTTCAGGGGCCAAAGTCAACTGCAAGAAGTTGGAAGCTATGCTCTTTGAGGACTGGCAAAGGGCTTCCTCTGCCCCCTTCCCATTTACCTTCAAGCTCGACTACATCCAGATACTGGGAGTCTGGTTTGAGATGGAAGGCACAGCTCTCAAGTCTTGGGAAGAATATTTGGCAAAGGTTAATCAACAGACTGCGTAACAAAGTTCTGCCTGTGCTCCAGTACACTGCATAGACATCGAGCCCTCTTGCCACCATTTCCAGGAGAGTGCAATCATCAGAACAGTGTTTTGCTTTGTTTGGGGCTCCAAAATGGACAGAGTGAAACAGGCCATCATGTACAAAAAGCCCCAAAAGGACTTACCTACTCTATTGTAGACGGCCTTTGTTTGTGACTGTGTTCGCCGGACTTCTAGAACCACAAATGTCTTTCTTCTTTGTCCTACCCCTCTGGAGGGGTTTAGGCTGGCACAAGTGGGGCAGCTTCATCCCTTACAACTGGAACACTTTTTATTACTACTGAGATGTCTAGTTTGTGAGGGAACATCAACTGAAGGGCCTCAAACCTGACTTGTGGAAACCCAAGATGATCCACAAGCTATTTAGAACAAAGGACTTGGTGGAGTCAATTTCAGGGCTCTCTGATTACACTGCAGAGACCATATGGACAAATGTGTCTTCAGATAGGTTAACCAAGAGCCACAAGGACTTGTCATGGATGGCGATCCAGGGAGGCTTGCCTTTCCAGTCATTCATGCACTCCCCAACCTGGCAAAATCTGCTACTGCTCCAGGTGCCCCTACAGGGAGGAAATATCTTTGCACCTGTTTTGGGAGTGCACCTTTGCGCTGGGCCTGTTGAATGCCTTGGAATATGAACTGAAAGACTATGTGCCCAGGAACAGCCTAGAATACATCTTGCTTCTGTATGGAGTATTTCCTGGGTTTCATACTGTTGAAGCTATGGGGTCGTTCGCATATCAGTTATTTGATCAGTTATTTCCATCAGTTATTGTGATCCAAAACCAGGAGTGGACACTACACAGAGATCAGGTATAATGAAAATATCTGCACCTGTTCAGTGTTTTTGACCCGCACCTGGTTTTGGCTGACAATAACTGATGGCTATAACTGATCAAATAACTGATATGTGAACAACCCCTATCCAGGAGGCCTGGCTCCTTATGAACTGTTTTAAGGATGCCATATGGCTTGCCAGGAATCGCAAGTCCACCCTGCACTGCCATGGGCTTATCCACAGAACTAGAACATCTTGGACCGCCGGAACATCAAAGATGATGAAGAAAAATAAACCCCTCTCCTTCCTCCTCTCCTTCCTTTGTGTCTGTCCTTCAATAAAGCTTCAGGCATGTAATCTCCCATCCTCCACCCCCTATCACTATTGCATTGTTGGAAGATTGTGTTAAATTGTAAAGGTATAGGAATACTAGTGTAGCATGTATTGTGATGTATAGTGTAGGCTAGCTTGGACTTTACATTAAAATACCATGCTATGAATGACGAATGGTATTATTTATTGAGTGCTGCCTCATGGCCTTTGCTGGGTCGCTGTACTTTATATGTTTGATGACATTTTGATGGTACTAAATGAACTTTTCCATAAAATAAAAGAGAACTAGCTTGCATGCTTCATTGCGAGAAGTATGAGCTTCGTGGGATGTTCCAGTTCTCTTTTATGTTGTTTAAAAGGCCTATCTGTGAAAAATGGTGCAAAGTAAGAATACTTTCAAATATAAAAGCGCTAATATGGTAGTTTATTGTTTTTATTAAAAGTTAATAAACAAAAGAGAAATCTAAATCCAATCACTATTTGCTGTGACTAGATTTTGCCTTCACCTTCAGTTCTTCTCTTTACACTTGCACAGTTTTTGAAGGAACTCGGTAGGGAAGTTGTTCCAAATATTTTGGAGAACTAACCACAGATCTTCTGTGGATATAGGTTTGCTCATATACTTCTGTCTCTTCATGTAATCCTGGGCAGACTGAATGATGTTGAGATCAGGGCTCTGTGTGGCCATATCATCAATTCAAGGGCTTCTTGTTCTTCTTTACACTGACAATAATTCTTAATGACATTGGCTGTACGTTTGGGGTTGATTTCCTGCTGCAGAATATATTTATGTTTAATCTATTAGCACTTATATTTTTTAGTGATGATCGAGCACTAAAGTGCTCGTATGCTCGGATGCTCTGGCCGAGCACTAGGGGGTGCTCGAAAGCTCGGTTGAGCACCTGAGCATAATTAAAGTCAATGGGAGTAAACCAGGTACCCCCCACTCGGAAGAGCGGGGGGTGCCTGGTTTACAAAAGTGCCCCAATTTTTTTTTAAAAAAGGTCCCTAAATGTCCCCCTTTGCCCTTGAAAGGGCTTTTATTTGTTTTTGTTTTTTTAAATAATTTATTTTCCTGTCTAGCGTGCCTCTATCTCTACACTATCTGTCCCTCCGTGCGGCAGCTCTCCCTGACTAAGAATGGCCGGTCACGTGTCACCGGGTGCTATATAGCACCCGATGACGCGTTCCCGGCCAGCCAATCAGTGTAATGCCAGTAGCTAACATGGCTTCTGGCATTATACTGAATGCCATCCCTCCCCGCAAGCTAATTAATTAGTGTGTGGGGAGGGGACTCGAGCATGGAGCTCGGTAACACCCGGTATTTGGCCGAACACCGAGTGTACCTGAGCGCCGGCATGCTTGGCCGAACAGCGAGTTCGGCCGAGCATGCTCACTTAACACTAATATTTTTTTAAGGATTCTTTCTTAGTAGTGTTTCTTTGAAGAATGCATACAATTTGTGCACAACTCTGTACATATAAAATATTACTTATAATTACAAGATCACACGCTTATGACGTGTTTCTTGTATGGCTTTCATAATGTCTTTATTTCTCAGACTGTATAAAATGGGGTTAATTATTGGAATAAGCACAGTATATAGCATTGATAGGATTTTGTTGATGTTGCGATTTTTTCTTTTTGTTGGAACAACATAAACACTGAATATAGACCAGTAAAATATGGAGACCACAGTGAGGTGGGAGCTACAGGTGGAGAAGGCTTTCTGTCTACCAGTACTGGTTGGAATCTTTAAGACTGTCCTAACAATATAAGTATAAGACATTACAATGATTGTGGTTGGAATGAAGACAATTGGAAAGCCTATCAAGTACATCACCAAGTGAGTAAAGAAGGTGTCAGAACAGGCAAGTTCTAGTAAAGGAATGAGATCACAGTACACATGGTCAATGATATTAGAGCCACAAAACTTAAGTGTTGATGGTGATAGGTTGAGAATGAATGAAATGAAGAAACCCAGCAACCAACACAAGATGACCACTTTCACACAGTATCCACTAGTCATAATAGAGGTATAATGGAGGGGATTACATATGGCCAGGTATCTGTCATAAGACATCACTGTGAGAAAAAGAATTTGAAATACTCCTAAGGCACAATAAACATAAAAGTGAATCATATAGCCAATGAGAGTAATGGTCCTCCCATTATTCATTATAATGTGGATCAATTGAGGGGCAATGTATATGGTCACCGAGATATCACTGACGGACAGTTGGGAAATGAAGAAGTACATTGGAGTGTGGAGGTTCTTGCTGGTGGACACCAGGGTGATCACCAGGATGTTTCCACATATTGTCCAACAGAAAACTACAAGGAGAAGACATGACAGGAAAATTCTTAAATCTCGTCGAATTTGGAATCCTAAGAGGACCAACTCTGTGATGTCAGTCAGATTGTTCTCCTGTGTGTAGAACAAAAAAAAGAAAAAAAAAAGTTACTGTTTTATTTTCACAATTTAGGACCAGTGTCTGCAAATTCAGATCCAGTACAATATATCACACTACATGTTACAGGATACACTTGGTAGTGCTGATATGACTCAATGAGATTCTAATCATCTCATTTATTTTAAGAATCTGATTTGTAGAATTGATACAAAAAGAAAAAGAAAAACTACAAAGAGATGCATACAGTAAATTAAGTGCATACGATCTACTTTCTACTCTCTAAATATAAAGTGATAAAGCAAGAATTTAGTAAGTTAAATAAGAATCTTTACTTATTATATAAATGTGTTACCTATTAATGACTTCATATATGAGATAACTATAAAGCCATTCCCCTTTTATAAAACCAGTTATCTAGTATAAATCAGCCACTGCATTAAACAAATGAGAGGTAAAGTGAATACAATTATCTTGAGCAATGTCACCTACCAAGCAGTGCGGTATATTAGGCGACCAATTAATACTCAGTTCTTGAAGTTAACATTTTGAAAGCACGAAGAATATGATTGAGCGAATCGAGCTTCAGATCATAGATCCAAAGTCGATTAGTTAAAAAACATAGTTTGAAATGCTGTTTCCGTACAACATTCAAATCTATCTGTGCACATACATTTTAATGCTGTATGGAAACAGCATTACAAACCAAGTTTTTTTAATGAATTGACTTTGGATCCATGCTACGAAGCTCTATTCGCTCAAGCCTAATGAAGAATGAGCAAGAGTAAAGGTCCTTTACATGGATTAATATTCAGGACAATGATTGGGAATGGGACTTTGTATAAATGCTCGTTCTCCTGTCCTGTGTAAAAGGCACTGGAGATCACCAGGCAAATAAACAAACGCTCATTCATCGTGTGAACCATCTGCTGCCCAGGAACAAAGGTGATTGCTGCATGTAAATGCAACTCTCATCTTCACTGATGATTAGGCAGTTATAACGTCTGGTTTATTCCAATAATTGTCTGACACATTGGTTCATGTAAAAGGATCTAAGCAACTTTGAAACGGTCACATTTGTGAAGGCTAGACAACTGCGCCATAGCATCTCCAAAATAACAGGTCTTATGGAATGCATCCAACATGTAGTGATTAACACCTGGTCCAAGGACATCCAGTGGTGAAAAGATTCATGGTCGTCCAAGACCTACTGATGCATGTAGGGAAGAAAGGCTACTCCATCTGTTCTAATCTAAAAGAAGAGCTACTATTGTACATATTTCTGGAAAGTGTTAACCTGATTATGATAGAAAACTTTCAGAGCACACACGTATAAGGGACTGGGTATCCACAAACTGGTCAGAGTGCTCATCTTAACCCCTGTCACAGAAAGCACCCGCAATGGGGGCATGAGCATCAGAACATTTTTTAATTACATAAGGGAAAAAAATATTTGATTTACCTAATGTTACTTACATCAGATATGTGTTTGGGCTCAGCTTTCATTTTCATGTTCATTTTCATGGCTTTTCCCTCAGTTCATGATGGTAATGGTTTACAGCCGAATTGTCCACAAGACGAATATGAGAGTTACCTGTGGATATTTATGTATTAAATGAAGGCAAGGTGTTGGGCAGAGGAACTCCAGGAAGATACCTCTACCATTGTCTAACGTATCTCCAGTAGTTCAGTCAATGGATAAATATAAAACATTATTGATTCATAACTTCATTCTACAATTCTATTTATAAGCCTATATAAAAGCAAACTTTAGGTATTTGTGACGTAGTTGTATAGATGAAAAGGTTTCATATCAAGAAAAAAAATAAAACTGAATATTGAAATACAATATGTAGAGGCTGTTGTATTGTGATTAATTCTTAATAAATTACCCATATGACCAAAAGTATTTGGACAACTAAACATCACACCTATATGAACTTGTAGGGCATCATATTACCATGGAGGTTGGTCTCTTTTTGCAGCTAAAACAACCTCTAAAATTCTATAACTAATATTATAGAATATGTATCATGTAAGTCTTGCCCATTCAGCCAAAAGATCATTTGTGAGACCAGGCACAGATGATGGATGATCACATCCACTGATCTAACCCCTCTCTATATATAGCCCATTTGCCATCAGTTCCTGAACCTGATCCTCCTTCAAACTCTCCACTGCACCCATGCACCCAAAAGCACCACGGATATCAGCTGGTTGATGCAGCTTTATATCTACTCCTCTATTTTCCAAAAATGGCTGGACCATTGCACAAAAGAAGCACTTTTACCATTTGTGTCACTTCTCTCTCTCCTCGTAGATTGTAAGCTCTGGCGTGCAGGGCCCTCATTCTTCTTGCAATTATGGACTTGTCTGTTGCTATTCTATTTATGGCTGTACATGAACCCATGAATTGTAAAGCGCTGCGGAATATGTTGGTAAGTAAAAAGCATTATTATTAGATCTGACCTACGAGTGACTTTCCTATTTGTCTCAAATTTTTGAATGGAATTGATTTCAGGTCTCTGTGCACTTAGTAAACCACTCTGCGTAAGTTCAATTTTCCTCCCAAATAGATTTATTCCATATTTACGCACAACCATCCGCCCCCTCAATCTTTATCTTAGTAGTGGAAACTTTCCTTAGAGTATCTGCCAGAACCCCTCTATTGTAGGCTTCAGAACTGGCCCTCTGCAGCTCAAATGCGTTGCCTTTGCAGATGACCTGTTATTTCTGCTCTCCAACCACGTCTCTGATCTCCTACTACTCACAAAAATCCTGGAAGACTTTGGCCTTCTATCTAACCTCAAGGTGTTAAAATCAGAAGTGCTTAACATCACAACCACTGCACGAGAGGTATCTACAGCCAAACAGCACTCCCCTTACCAAAGGGTAACATAGTAACATAGTTTACAAGGCCAAAAAAAACTTCTGTCCATCCAGTTCGGCCTGTTTTCCTATAAGTTGATCCAGAGGAAGGCAAAAAAACCCTGTGAGGTAGAAGCCAGTTTTCCCCACTTTAGGGAAAAAAATTCCTTCCCGACTCCAGTCAGGCAATCAGAATAACTCCCTGGATCAACGACCCCTCTCTAGTAACTATAACCTGTAATATTATTACCCTCCAAAAATACATCCAGGCCCCTCCTGAACTCTTTTAGTGAACTTACCATCACCACCTCCTCAGGGAGAGAGTTCCATAGTCTCACTGCTCTTACCGTAAAGAATCCTCTTCTATGTTTGTGTACAAACCTTCTTTCCTCCAGACGCAGAGGATGTCCCCTCGTCATAGTCACAGTCCTGGGGATAAATAGATGATGGGAGAGATCTCTGTACTGACCCCTGATATATTTATACATAGTTATTACATCTCCCCTCAGTCGTCTTTTTTCTAAAGTGAATAAGCCTAATTTTGATAATCTTTCTGGGTCCTGTAGTCCACCCATTCCAGTTATTACTTTAGTTGCCCTCCTCTGAACCCTCTCCAGCTCTGCTATGTCTGCCTTGTTCACAGGAGCCCAGAACTGTACACAGTACTCCATATGTGGTCTGACTAGTGATTTGTAAAGTGGCAGGACTATGTTCTCATCACAGGCATCTATGCCTCTTTTGATGCAACCCATTATCTTATTGGCCTTGGCAGCAGCTGTCTGACACTGGTTTCTACAGCTTAGATTTCTGTTCACTAAAATTCCTAGGTCCTTTTCTATGTCAGAGTTACCCAACATTTTACCATTTAGTATGTACTGGTGACTTGCATTATTCCTTCCCATATGCATAACCTTACATTTGTCAGTGTTAAACCTCATCTGCCACTTCTCTGCCTAAGCCTCCAGTCTATCCAGATCCATCTGTAGAAGTGTACTGTCCTCTTCTGTGTTAATTACTTCCCTAAAATACTTAGTTATTCAACACTCAAACCAGCTAACAGAACTGTATAGACTTAGTTTTCTCCCCCTTTTAACAGAGCTTAAACGCCGTTTACAAGACTTTGACTTCCCTTGTATCTCGTGGATGGTTTGCAAGAATCTAATCAAAACATACATTGTGCCAAAGGTATTGTATACACTCTCAATGATTCCTATTTACTTACCAGTCACTTTATTTAGCTCCATTAGATCCTTATTTTCTAAATTCCTCTGGAAAGGACGTAGACCCAGGCTACCATAAACCTTGCTTATGAAGAGGCGAAAGTATGGGGGAATGGGATTACATCATACTACGAAGCCATACACCTCAACAGATGGCTAGAACTACTCAAACCTAGCAAACAGCTAGACCTGGATGTTCTGGTAGTCTTTGGGCTTCTCGTTACCTAAAGCTCTTTGGTTGCCGACTGCGGGGGTTATTAGATGTCCTGACTTCGACCCACTACTAAAGAGTATGTGCGTAGTCTGGCTTTCCCTGAAGGACACCCTAGCACCCTTTACATCACCTCTACTCCCCTCAAGCTTACGGCCGATAGCGCTCACTAGAATCGACTCTCCCTACTCAGGCTTTTGGGAAAAGTTTAATTCTATCTCCATTTTTGACCTCTTTCATTCAAACAAGATACCATCACAGGAGGCCCTACAAGATTTACTATGGTCTGCACAAATTACCCTACTTCACCTGGCACACTTTCAGAAGGTGGCAGGGATATTCATGCAGGCCTTTCCCTTTAAAAGACAACTTACCACTGTTGACAACTGTAAGGACAACTGTCCACTGCCATTGTCCTTACACCCCAGACCCCTTCTAGACCCACTTTCATCTCCCCATGGGAGTGGGAGATGAACATATCCCTTATTGATGAAGACGTTCAGAGAATTCTTTGCACATCTCATGGTATCTCCTGATGTGTAAGATTGCAGGAGAATCACTATAAGCCGCTAACTCGCTGGTATAAAACCCCAGAGTTTCTTTTCACTCACAAACATTCTCAGTCTAAAAGCTGTTGGAGATGTTGGACACTGTTGCCTCTCTCTCCCACATCTGGTATGGGAGCCCCCTTATAACTACTTACTGGAAGTAGGTTGAGGAGACCATTCAGAAGATCTGTGCTACCTCTTTTACCGTTGGGATTGATCAAATCATTTTGGCTAGGGCAAGCTCTGCCTACAAACCATCTAAGAAAAACCTACAGTAATCACATAGTTACTGGCAGCAACCAAGGCCCTTATCCCTCTATATTGGCTTAGCCAGTCCCACCCCATCTTTCCATGAATGGGTAACAAAGGTGAACCAAATTTGCCAATTTGAAGAACTCATCAGCCTGGCTAATAGAACTAGAGACGGTAAACTTAAAGCATGGTCCCCCTGGTGACAGTTCCAGTCACAACACTTCCATAGTACTCCTCCCCCTCTTTTTTGTTAGCCCTACATAATGCCTAACAAAAAAAAAAAAGTCCAGACACTCATCCAGCTGTCCATCTCACTATTCCCTACCCCCTCCTGCCATCCTTCCCTCTCTCCCTTACTCTATTTGTGTTTTCATATTTGGATGATCATGTATTATATTATTTATTTGTGCATCTGCTACAGTCAAAATAACTGTTTAACATGAATATTGTGCTCATATTGCACAGAGATCTTGCTCATTGTCATTATCTACTGCTCAATTCAATAAATAAAAAATAACAAATATATGATGCCTGCTTTCTTTACGCCTTCCTTGCAGATAGCACACAAGACCCTCACACTGTGGCAGCGAAGATGCAAGGGGAACCTGCTATTTTCCAGGTTAGGGCAAGTTCACATCACCGTTATGGATTCCATTTTTGTTTTGGAAAATAACAGAATCCATAAGACGGAAGTGAAAACGGAAGCCTTTCACAAATGAAGAAATTTGAGGTTGAATCTAGAGATGAGCGAGCACTAAAATGCTCGGGTGCTCGTTATTTGAGTCAAATTTTTCCCGATGCTCGGGTGCTCGTTTCGAATAACGAAATCCATTGAAGTCAATGGGAAACTCGAGCATTTTTTGAAGGGGACCAAGGCTCTGCCTAAGGAAGGCTGGGTGAAAACCTGGAAACCTCAGAAAATGATGGAAACACCACGGAAATGGACAGGAAACAACAGGGGCAGCATGCATGGATGCCTCTGAGGCTGTCTAATCCCGCCATTACCCCAAATTCTCCTGCAACAGCCTGGTGGTGACCCTCAAGGCAATTGTGCTCACCCAGACCAAGAAGGGCAAGGCACATGCCCATCACATGTTAGGGAAGCACCCAACTAGGTGCAACAAAGGTCCATCACCCATGCCCATGCTGGCACTGCTGTCCTATCCACCGCCCCATGACGCAGGCATAAGCCCGACACAGCATGGCGGTGACACCAACAAGTGACCAAGTTACATGAGGTAGTAGGTGAGCCACCCAAAAATTTACCCTGATGCAGCATGGCGGTGACAACAGAGTGACCGAGTTAGACTGAGGTAGCAGTCGAAGAAGAAATAAAATTTAGCTTGACCCTGTATGGCGGTGACAACAGAGTGACCGAGTTAGAGTGAGGTAGCAGACGAAAAACCCCAAAACACCGCTGAACTATTAGATTGAAAATGTGGGCCAGGCATGGCAAATGTGTGAGTCTGCCGAGTTGCAGAGCCACCAACAGGTTACGCCCGTTGTCACACACAACCATGCCTGGTTTGAGGTTCAGCGGTGCCAGCCACAGATTGGTCTGCGCCGTGATGCCCTGTAACAGCTCTTTGGCGGTGAACTTTTGGTCACCTAAGCTCAGCAGTTTGAGCACCGCCTGCTGGCGCTTACCCACGGCATTGCTGCTGCGCCTAGTGCTACCGACTGAAGGCGCCATGCTCACGTATGGTAACTGAGAGTAGGAGGAGGAGGAGGGGTTGGAGGAAGAGCCATAATAAGTCTGAGAAACCGTGACCGAGGTAGGCCCCACAATCCTCGGTGTGGGCAGTACATGAGCGGCCCCAGGGTCAGACCTGCTCAGAGTGTCCGAGTTACACTGTGGTAGCAGGCGAAGCAAATAAAAATTTAGCGTGGCCCTGTATGGCTGTGACAACAGAGTGACCAAGTTACACTGCGAGAGCAGGCGAAGCACAAAAAAATTAGCGTGACCCTGTATGGCTGTGACAACAGAGTGACCGAGTTACACTGCGAGAGCAGGCGAATCACATAAAAATTTATCATGGCTGTGACTACAGAGTGACCGAGTTACACTGCGGGAGCAGGCAAAGCACATTCAAATTTAGTGTGGCCCTGTATGGCTGTGACTACAGAGTGACCGAGTTACACTGCGGGAGCAGGCGAAGCACATTAAAATTTATTGTGGCCCTGTATGGCTGTGACTACAGAGTGACCGAGTTACACTGTGGGAGCAGGCGAAGCACATAAAAATTAGCGTGACCCTGTATGGCTGTGACTACAGAGTGACCGAGTTACACTGCGGGAGCAGGCGAAGCACATAAAAATTTAGTGTGATCCTGTATGGCTTTGACAACAGAGTGACCGAGTTACACTGCGGGAGCAGGCAAAGCACATAAAAATTTAGTGTGACCCTGTATGGCTGTGACAACAGAGTGACCGAGTTACACTGCGGGAGCAGGCAAAGCACATTAAAATTTAGCGTGGCCCTGTATGTGGACGTTGAGGGCTTGTGCATGTGGGTGGGTGGAACTTTATTTCCGCTTGTGCTCCAATGTCTGATCTAATGACAGCTGAACGCTGCGCAGGGACACATTGGTGGACAGTGTGGAAGATCGTGGAGGCGAAGGGGTAGTTTTAGGGCGGGAGGCGCTCATGCCGTTGTCCTGGGCGAGGGGGTTGAATCGCAGAGGCAGCAAGTGACACAAGGGAAGGAGCAGTGGTGTGACCCGCAGGAGGTGAACGGCCTTGGTTCCATTGAGTCGGGTGTTTAGCACTCATATGCCTGCGCATGCTGGTGGTGGTTAGGCTGGTAGTGGTGGCACCCCTGATGGGTTCAAAATTTTGTGTATATAACTGTATTATATATTAATTAGAGAGAAATAAAGGATTGTGCAGACTGGGCCTGGCATAGAGCTACCCAGAAAATTGTCCCACAGTGAACTTTTTCAAATATATTTGTATAACAGAGCAATAAAACGAATTTTCTAACATGACGTGTAGTATATAGCAATTAGAGAGAAACAAAAGATTGTGCAGACTCGGCCTGGTATAGTTCAACCCAGAAAATTGTTCCATTGAACTTTTTCACATATATGTGTATTAACTGAGAGCAAAAAAACATATTTTCTAATGTGACGTGTAGTATCGATCAGTTAGAGAGAAAAAAAGGACTGTGCAGACTTGAGCTGCTATAGTGCAACCCACTATGGTGGTGACAACTGAGTGAACGAGTTAGAGTGAGGTAGAAGGCGAAAAAAAAAAAAATTTAACGTGACGCAGCATGGCGGTGACAAGAGCGACAGAGTTAGATTGAGGTAGCAGGTGAAGAACAAATAAAATTTAGCGTGACCCTGTATGGCGGCGGTGACAACAGACTGTCCCGTGTTAGAGTGAGGTAGCAGGCGAAGCACATAAAAACTTTAGCGTGACCCTGTATGGCGGCGGTGACAGAGTGATCGAGTTAGACTGAGGTAGCAGGTGAACCACCCAAAAATTTAGCCTGACACAACATGGCGGTGACACCACCAATGCCTTTGTCCGACTGAGATTGCAGTCAAATGGCTGTAGGTGAGCCCCCAAAAAAATTTTTTGGGAGTGTCTGAATTCGACCCTCTGAAAAAAAATTTTTTAGTGTCTGTGGTTGACGATCCTGAAAAATTGTTTTAGAGTCTCTGTAGTTGACTCTGCTGAAAATTTTTTAAGAGTGTCTGTAGTTGACTCTCCGGAAAAATTGTTTGGAGAGAGGGCCTGTAGGTGGCCCTTCGGAAACATTGTCTTAAAAGAGTGCCAATTGCCCCTCTAAAAAATTCCCTTTTGGGTCAGCGTTTGGCAATGAAGAGAAGGAGGAGGAGGAGTAGAGGAGAGGAACCGGATACATAAGGAATTTTATTCTTTGGCTGCTTTCCCTCGGAGGAGATTTCCCGCGGAGGAGATGTTCATTTTAATAAGCGTCAGCCTGTCAGCGCTGTCAGTTGACAGGCGTGTACGATTATCGGTGATGACGCCACCAGCTGCACTGAATACCAGCTCTGACAACACACTAGCGGCAGGGCAGGCCAGCACCTCCAAGGTGTACAGCGCCAGTTCAGGCCACGTGTCCAGCTTTGAAACCCAGTAGTTGTATGGAGCAGAGTGATCGTTACAGACGTTGTTATGGTCAACTAGGTACTCCCTCACCATCATTCTGTACAGCTCCCCCCTACATTGCCTAGACTGGGGACAGGTGACAGTGTCTTGCTGGTGTAACATAAAACTGACAAAGGCCTTGGAGAGCGTTCCCCTGCCATTGCTGGACAAGCTGCCTGCTCGCCTCCTCTCCCCCGCTACTTGGCCCACAGAACCATGCCCTCTGCTGCTAGCGGTGTCAGATGGGAAGGATTGTTTCACCTTGTGCACCAGGGCCTGTTGATATTGATTCACTCTCTGAATGCAGAGGAAAAAACAGACTAATTTGCGTTTCCCACTTATAAAAGCAGAGATAATACGCGAGTTTGAGCGTTCGCGTGTTTGACTTTAAGTGTGTGGTTGAATTAAGTGTGTGACTTTAGATTGCGTGACTTCAGATTTGGGAACTTTAAAAGGGACCACAGTAAGTCTTTCCATATCATTGTATTGTATTTTTTCGCTTTTGCTTGTGTAATCCCCATTAGCATGGCTTCCATCATTGACAGCGCAGTCCAGTGCACATCTTGTCTGATGTATGCAGTCCTGGAACAGCCGTTTAAGGGTGCGTATATTTGTTCAAAATGTGAGCAAATTGTCCGCTTGGAATCGCACATCGTGTATCTAAGCGGGCAAATTTCAACGCTTAGAAGCGCTGACAATTTGGAAAAGAGTTTGCTGCTCAGTGAGAAAGCACTCTATGGGGTAGATGTGGGGAGGGTGGTAGTGAGGAGGCCCAGGAAAGTGAGGTAGCTAGCTGGGTAACAGTTAGAAAGCGGGTTAGAGGGAAAAGTGCCAGGGAGGCTAGCCCTGATCTGACACACCCCAACAAGTTTGCAAGTTTGGAAGATGAGGGAAATGTTACTTCAGGGAGAGCACTGCTGCAGCCGGACACTTCCTCTGCCAGTCAGGGGAATGTCAGCTCCAGTAAGCAGGGGGCCAGGAGAGCAGGGCAGGCCAGACAGGTGCTGGTAGTGGGCGACTCCATTATTAGGGGTACAGAGAGGCGCAATCTGTCACAAAGACCGGGATCGTCGGATTGGTGTGCTGCCTTCCAGGCGCTCGAGTTTGGCACATCGTGGATCGGGTTGACAGATTACTGGGAGGGGCTGGAGAAGAATCCAGCAGTCATGGTCCATATCGGTACCAATGACAAAGTTAGAGGTAGGGGAGTGTCCTTAAAAATGATTTTAGGGATCTAGGGCATAAGCTTAGGGCAAGGACCTCCAAG